>JAODAL010053909.1:0-24963 GCA_025379985.1 Phyllomedusa bahiana | reverse complement strand
GCTGGTGCCAGAAGACGAGAGAGAAAACACAAGCTGTAGAGACTACAGCTCGTCTTTTCTATTGCCGTGTATGGGGCTGCAGGGACGATAGTATCTTCGGCACTTTTAAAATCCTAAAAGCTCCGAAAATATGATCATAAAGCTGCAGTGTAGACACAGCCTAAGGGCTTGTTCACATTGAGTTTTCACTCCATGTTACAAGCGCTTTGACAATCCGTCTTGGGGTCCGCACTGTCGTTCCCCAAGACGGATCTAACAATTAGCAGTGAGATTCTTATTGCTCACTGTGCCGAACACGGAGCGGCGTTGACATGAAGGATTGCCGTTGCGTGTTTCAAAAGCGCCGCTCGGCTCGGTCTTGAAAAGAATTGCATGTCAAAAGAGCGGACCCCAAGACGGACCCGAGCTGCACTTTTGAAACACGCAGTGGTGATCCCTCATGTGAACGCTGCTCCGTGTTCGTCATAGACAGCAGTGAATATTTCACTGCTAATTGTTAGATCCGTCTTGGGGACCGACAGAGTGGACCCCAAGACAGATCCAAAAAGCTCTTGTAACATGGAGTGTAAACAAGCCCTAACAGTATCCACCGGGGTGCTTTTTTTTTCCAGAACCCTGATGGATACCACAAATGTACATAGAAACGAAGTGTGAACCCACTGTTACTTCTCAGATATGAGGCACTAGGTGATACCTAATGCCTCATACCTGACAGGTATGTTACACATGGTGCCTTATTTTTAACAGTAGTGTGTGTAGTACCTGGCAAAATGAGAGCAGCAGGATGGAGAGGATCAGGTCCATCGAGCACTTCCTCTTACTCTCTCCCCTCCATCCTGCTGCACCTACTGATGGGCAGAGGGCGAGCTGCCAAGATTGTAGTTTAGGTAGACCCAACCCTGCTGCCCATCTGCTCAATAGCCACTGCCCGTTTAAGCTCCGCCCCCGGTGCCGCCCACAATGCGGAGTCTGTATGCATGAGAGGGGAGGAGCAGGCACAGGCTTGTTTTCCCCTTAATGCTTGAAGCCCTGCCTGCTCCTCCCCTATTCACTAACACTCTCGTCGGCATGGCTGACAGCCTGTGTGGGGTGCTCCCATCCTGCGTTCCGGCTGATGCTATAGAAAAGCTACGTATCGCTAGATGACCTAGCGATACGAACAGCAAGTAGAGGAGTGTGGCAAGGGGGGCCTGCTGGGCCCCCTAGCTCAGGGGCCCGGTCTCAAGTGCGACCCCTGCGACCTCTGTAGCTACGCCACTGCCTGGAGGTAAACATAAAATTGGTTGTTTTTGGGTAATGAAAATTGTGTCCTAAGATCCTCAAAGGATTTAAATGTATCATTGGAGTATAGATGCCCAATAGTGAGAACCCCCTTACATGCCCATAGAGAGAGTGGAAGGTGAGGAGACTCAGCACGCAAGATATGTATTGGGCATGAGTTTCTGGGAACCTGAACCCAATGGTAAAGAATTACATATTTATTCCAAACTGCCGCTATCTGGTAAAGAGTGGGTAGATCGACCTTAGGAAGTGGAGTACTCCAAAGTGCGGCCGTTAAATAATGTCTGAATGGACCATACGTTACCGAGAGATTCTCGAGAAAGGAACACCGGTGCCACTCTGGGAAACTCCAAAGGAGGGAAACAAGCTTGAGGACAGCAGCAATGTTATAAAGTAGCAAATTATGCACTGAGAGACCTCCATTAGGTATGGGTGTGTAAAGATGTTGTTGTTTGATTCTCAGTTTTCTGTGTCCCCAAATAAATCTGAGCAGTAATCGCTGAAGCTCAAGCAATATGGCCTGGGGGAAAAGGAAAGGAATAGTTCTGATCAGGTAAAGGTATTTTGGGAGAAGCATCATTTTAGTAACTTGTATTCTTGCCATCCATGACTCAGGTAGATGTCGGAGTCTGTCTATTTCCCCTGAGATACTTGAAGTAACATCTATGTAAGTTGACCTCAATGGTTTTGTTGTAATCTGGAAAGATCTGAGGAGGGGGGGGGGCTTGGTTGTGGGGTGAATTTCTGCATCAGGCATATTTCTCATATCAAATCACTGTAAAATAGCACACTATTTTATTTCTGCATTGCCCTGCCTTGCCTGCAACCAGTGTCTGAGGAGGGGGCGGGGGGGGGGGGCCTTGGTTGTGGGGTGAACTTCTGCATCATACACAGCTACGTTCATCTCTCATAAGAAATCACTGTTCTATAGAGTTTATTCAATTTTTACTCCTGGTTGTCAGAAAACCACATTTATTAGGTCTTCCTTAGAAAACGCTTCTATTTCTACCCCTGCTTTTCCGAAAAGACTATAGTTCTTAGATAATTCGTAGAAAAATATTCTATTTGTATTCCTGGTTGGCAGTTGTGGGAAAAAAAACACATTTATTAGGTATTCGGTAGAAAAATAATTCTATTTCTACTTGTTGTCAGAAAAGAACGCCGTTCTTCGATAACCTGTAGAAAAAAGTCAATTGCTAGTTCTACTTGGCAGTTGTAAATCTCAGTGACTGAAGGAAGAACACTGTTGATTTGATGATACGGTTCTTCCACAAGACCACTTTTCACAGATATACAATAGAAACAACTCTGTTTCTAATCCTAGTTGGCAGTTGGAAATTAGAGGGATTTAAAAACACCTGTGATTTGTTGTCTTTGGAGTACAGTTTTTCAATAAGAGACTGTGAAAAAATCTTCTAGACCTTTCTATTATTTATCTTTCTGAACATGGAGCGAACTACAGGTGGTAAGTGAGCAAAGAGGGGGGTAGGACGTGGAACTGTAGGTACGAGAGAAGGCGCCCCTTTCAGTGCTCCTGTCAAGATGCAAGAGAGCACATCGTCAGTTGCAGGACAGTCCGGCCTGTCATCGCTTGGTTGGTTACCTGTGAATCTCAGTAATGAAGGGCGTCGCCAATCTGTTCTTCAGTGGTTAACGCAACCTGCATCCAGCTGTTTTACATCATCGTCCTACCAGTCACGGCCACAAATGTCGTCATCATCATCATCAGCATCTGTCCAACCTGAAGCAAAGGCAGCCCAAATGTCAACACATGTACAGACCACTGTGGATAATCCATGTTCTGAAGAGCTCTTTGATGACACAATGCGGTTGGGGTCAGAAAAGATTAAGAGGCCAAAGAGGATGATTTTGTCTGCTCTGATGCCCAATCGCTGATGCCGTCAGAGGAGAAGGAAGGTGGTCAGGCGGCATAAATCCCGAGCGGACGGCAACACCTTGCAGTGCCTGTGCCTTCTAGCCTGCAGCTTCAGGATGTAGACTGTCAATACGTGGAAGTCACCTGTCTAGAGATGGGCGAATTTCTCAAAAATTCGATTTGGTGACTTTGCAGAATTTTCCGTCAAAATTAGTTTCGGTCCGAATTGCTTCGGGACGAATCGCGTTAAAAAACAGCTATTTCCAGGCTGCACAGAGCTTGCAGGGTGCTGTAGAACGTTGTGCCATGCTTAAATATGCAGAGGGAGTTTGGTTTGGTCTTCAAACAATGTTGTGTTTGAGTATGACATGCATATGACTGCCGCCGTTCTAAGAATCGCTTCACTTTAAAATTCCCTGGGCACTTAAGAGGGCAAAACTGACCAAAAAACTCAAGTGGGAATGTAGCCTGATAAAGTCATGGCAGCGACAGCTGGAAAAAAACAAGCTGAGGGCTCAGGTGGCAACATCAGTACGGTGTGGAGGGGACGGGGGCAGCCACAGCAGCATGAGTCAAGAGGGCACAAGAATTTGTAGTGGCTAAAACAGGGGTAGGCCCCAGAGTGGGGATAAAGACAAGTGTGGAGGTTACGGCAGCAGCCACACGCACATGAGGGCAGAGAGTGGCACAATGACACATTTGGAGGGCACGGGAGCAGCCACCGCAGCATGAGGGCAGAAGTGGCACAATGACACATGTGGGGGTACGGCATCAACGCAGCAGCGCATGAGGTCAGAGAGTGGCACATGAAAGTGGTAGGTCCGGCAGCAGCCCCCGAGCAGCATGAGGTCAACAGTGGCACAAAGAGAGAGTGTGTAGGTCATGGGAGCACCACAGCAGCAACATGAGGTCAGACAGTGGCACAATACACAAAAGGGGAGGTCACACATAAACGCAAGCAAAAAGAGGTCAGAGTTGGGGCACGTTTAAGGTGTGGGGGGGGACAGGGCCCGCAGCCACACCCACAGCATGGGCGGGGCAGTGGCACAATGACTTCGGGAAAGGTGGAAAAACCCGTAAAAAGGCCACAGAGTGGCCCCAATTAACACAGGGGGGGGCACGGCCAAAAAGCAGCAGCACATGAGGCAGAGAGTGGCACAATGACAGAGTTTTGGAGGGGGCCCAAAACGGGAGTGGGGCCCAGAGTGCACATTGCGGGAGTGGGGGAGGCACGGCAGAAAGCCAACAGCACAGCATGAGTCGACAGGGGCCCAAATAACAGATTTTGATTTCACGGCACAGCCACACAGCAGCATGAGGTCAAGAGGGGGCAAAATGAAATTCTGGAGGGGGCCCAAAAACAGGGGGTAGCCCACAGAGGGCAAAATGACACGGTGGGGGAGGGCACGGCAGCAGCCACAGCAGCACATAGGTCAGGCAAGGCACAATGGACTTTCCCTGAGGTGGCAAAACAGTAGTGGGCCACAAAAATTTAAAAAAGCCAGAGAGGGGAGGTGACGGCAGCAGCAGCAAGAGGGCAGAGATGGCACAATGCCCAATTTTGGAGGAAAACGAAAAATCAACACCAGCAGCACAGGGAAGGTCAGAACTGGCACAATGACGGATGGGAGATGGAACAAACGGGAAAGGGGCCACGAGGGGCACAATACAGAGTTGGGAGGGGCAAAAACCCAGGACACAAGTGGCACAATGACAGAGGGGTGGAGGGCTTTGGCAGAAACCACGCACAGAAAGGGAGGTTGGGTCAGGGGGCACAAGGGCCACAGGTGGAGGTCAGGCCGCAGCCACAGAAAGCGCTTGGGTCCCCCCAGTGGCAAAAAGACTTTTCGGGATTTGGGGTAAAACGGGGTGGGTCACAGATGGCACAATGACACAGTGAGGAGGTGCCCGGCAGGACAACAGAAAAGGGGAAACAGAGAGAGGCACAATGACACAGTGTGGAGGGCATGGCAGCAGCCACAGCAGCAGCATGAGGTTAGGCAGTGGCACAATGACATTCTGGAGGTGGCAAAACCGTAGTAGGCCACAGAGTGGCACAATGACAGAGAATGGAGGTCATGGCAGCAGAAGCATGAGGTCAGAGAGTGGCACAATGACAGAGTGTGGAGGTGGTACCAACAGGAGTAGGCCACAGAGTGGCACAATGACACAGTGTGTAGGTCACACCTGCAGCGACAGCAGCAGCATGAGGTCAGACAGTGGCACAATGACACAGTGTGGAGGTCACGGCATCAACAGCAGCAGCAGCATGAGGTCAGAGAGTGGCACAATGAAATTCTGGAGGTGGCAAAAACAGGAGTAGGCCACAGAGTGGCACAATGACACAGTGTGGAGGGCATGGCAACAGCCACAGCAGCAGCATGAGGTCAGAGAGTTGCACAATGAAATACAGGAGTTGGCAAAACTAGGAGTAGGCCAGAGTGGCACAATGACACAGTATGGAGGGCACGGCAGCAGCCACAGCAGCAGAATGAGGTCAGGCAGTGGCACAATAACATTCTGGAAGTGGCAAAACAATAGTAGGCCAGAGAGGCACAATGACAGAGAGTGAAGGTCATGGCAGCAGCACCAAGAGGCCAGAGACTGGCACACAGACACAGTCTGAAGGTCACGGCCTCACCAGCATCACCAGATCAGAGAGTGCCACAATGACACAGTGTGGAGGTCACGGCAGCAGCCGCAGCAGTAGCATGATGTCAGCCAGTGGCACACTGATATTCTGGAGGTGGCAAAATCAGGAGTAGGCCACAGATTGGCACAATGACACAGTGTGCAGGTCACGGCAGGAACAACAGCATGAGGTCAGAGAGTGGCACAATGACACAGTGTGGAGGGCACAGCAGCAGCCACAGCAGCAGCATGAGGTCAGGCAGTGGCACAATGACATTCTGGAGGTGGCAAAACAGTAGTAGGCCACAGAGTGGCACAATGACAGAGAGTGGAGGTCACGGCAGCAGCAGCATGAGGTCAGAGAGTGGCACAATGACACAGTGTGTAGGTCACGGCAGGAGCAACAGCAGCAGCATGACGTCAGACAGTGGCACAATGACATTCTGGAGGTGGCAAAAACAGGAGTAGGCCACAGAGTGGCACAATGACACAGTGTGTAAGTCACGGCAGGAGCAACAGCAGCAGCATGACGTCAGACAGTGGCACAATGACATTCTGGAGGTGGCAAAAACAGGAGTAGGCCACAGAGTGGCACAATGACAGAGAGTGGAGGTGACGGCAGGAGCAACAGCATGAGGTCAGAGAGTGGCACAATGACAGAGCGTGGAGATGGGTGGCAATACCAGTCCCTGGTAAAGATGGTGGTAGGCAGATGGAGAAACTGGCAGCAGACGTGTGGCATCAGGCAGGTGGCAGCATCAGAATAGTGGCTGAGGCAGGTAGTTTGAACCCAGACTCATTTCACACAGTTTGGGTGAGGCGTCATGGCTGATTTAGTCTGACACCTAAGGCAATGGTGTGTGGAAATCCTGTCCGATCCACGCCTGATTCATCTTGACAAAGGTCAGTCGTTCCACATTTCCTGTGGACAAGCGGGTTCTCCTTGGGGTAACGATGGCCCCTGCCACACTGAACACCCACTCTGATGCCACACTACTGGCCGGGCAGGACAGCTTCTCCACTGCAATCTCGACAAGTTGCGGCCACACATCCAGTTTGTCTGCCCAGTAGTCCAGCGGATCTCCTAACTGGGGTGGCAGAGTGCTGTCCAAGTAGGCCACCATCTGTTGGTTCAGGGACTGCTCCAGGTCCTGCTGCTGCTGCTGGCCACTGTCCTCCTCACTAGGCGGGTGAAGGAAGCTGCTCATCAGTGACTCCAGACTTAGGTTGCTGCTGATGGAGCTGGTACTGCTCCTACCCTCCCACCTTCCCCCAGCAGCCGCGGCAGTAGTACATGAGCGCTGAAGAACCCCCCGGTCAGACCTGTCCGAGGAGCGATGATGCCGCACATAGGCAGCGGCCAACTGACTACGGAGGATTTTCCTATAGTATTTGAGTTTGTCCTCCCTCTCAGCAGCTGGGAAAAAGGTTCCCATTTTGGACCGGTAGCGAGGGTCCAATAGGGTGGAGAGCCAGAAGTCATCCCTTTGCCGGATGGTGACTATTCGGCTGTCACTAGCCAGGCAAATCAGCATGCTGCGGGCCATCTGCACAAGTGACTCCGAGGGGCTCCCTGCCTCCATCTCCACTGTATACTGCCACGTTGCTTGCACGTCATCTGCCTCGTCTTCCTCATCTCCATCTACCTCCTCCAGCTGCTTCTGCTCCTCCTCTCTTGCTTCTGCTCCAAGATTTTTCAGCATCTGTTCCAGGACATGAAGCAGTGGAATCACGTTATTCATCCCGTAGTCTTGGCGACTGACAAATAACGTCGCCCCCTCGAATGGCCTCAGCAAACGGCAGGTGTCACGCATGAGCTGCCACTGGCTGACATCAAAGTTACACAGGGGAGTACTCCTGTCCGCCTGGATCATCAAAAAATCGTTAATGGCCTTTCTCTGTTCATACAGTCGGTCCAACATGTGCAGGCTGGAATTCCAACGGGTGGACACCTCTCATATCAGAGTGTGTTGGGGGAGGCCGTTCTGCCGCTGCAACTCGCGGATGGTGGTCCTGGCTTTGTAGGAATGGATGAAGTGCATGCACAGTTTCCTGGCCATTTTCAGAATCTTCTGAAGATCGGTGGAAGACTTCAGGAACCTTTTCACAACCAGATTGAACATGTGCGCCATGCAGGGCGCATGGACCATCCCTCCTCGGTGCAGCGCGGACACTATGTTACTCCCATTGTCCGTCACCATGGTTCCGATTTGCAGTTTTTTGCGGAGAAAGCCACACATCGATTTCTTGCTGCATGACGTGGAGCAGTTCCTCCCCTGTGTGACTTCGTTCGCCGAGGCAAGCCAGGTGTAGAACTGCGTGACACCGCTGTGCCCTACACATGTGGTATGATGGAGCAGTACTTTTGCAGGCTAAGATGGTGGTGGTGGTGGAGGAGGAGGACATTGGCGCAGGAGCCGCAGTTTGACAACGTGGAGGAGAAAGTGGCGTTTCCTGTCCAAGTTGTTGGTGTGCCTGGGCCGGAAGCATATTCACCAAGTGGGCCGTAAAGGACATGTACTGGCCCTGACCGTAGTTACAGCTCTAGACATCCGCCCTGCCGTGCACCTTGGAACAAACCGAAAAGCTCAAGGACTGGCACACCTTCTGTTCTACATATTTATGAAGTGCTGGTACTGCCTTTTTGGAAAAGAAATTACAGCTTGGAACTCTCCATCTTGGCTCGGCACAAGCCATTAGTTCTCTGAACGGTGCAGAGTCCACCATTTGGAAAGGGAGGGACTGCAGTACCAACAACTTAGACAGGAGCATGGTCAGCTTCTGAACCTTAGGTTGGTTGGATGCATACTGTTGTCTCTTTGCAATCGCCTCGTTGAACAACTGCTGGCGCCATGAGTAGCGAGGAGCAGGAGCATCTGGACCGGGAGATGATGGCAAAGAGAAACAGCTCCCTTCTGCAGAGGTGGTGGAGTCTTGACTGGCTGCAATGGCATGCGTGCCACTTGGCGCTGCTGCTTTTGCTGTGGCGGCAGGATGGACCACCACATCTGAGCCACGTTTCTCCCAGGCCACCGTATGGTGACGCTACATGTGTTGATGCAGGGCCGTGGTGCCAACGTTCGCTCCCTGGCCATGCTTCACTTTCTGGCACAGATTCTACATATACCCATATTCGGCTCCTCCGGTGTCTTAGCAAAGAACTGCCACACCGCCGAGTATCTGATTTTACCGCCGTGACTACTACCGCCGCTCCCTCGCTGAGCCCCTGTGCCACTACATTCTTGGACCTGCGAAGCGGGTTTTTTACACTGTGGCCACTTGGCTTCCGACCTCACACTGCTGCTACCCTGCTGACTCACGGCCACACAACCCACTTGCTGGCTGCGCCGCACCATCCCCCAGCAGCCGCGGCAGTAGTACATGAGCGCTGAAGAACCCCCCGGTCAGACCTGTCCGAGGAGCGATGATGCCGCACATAGGCAGCGGCCAACTGACTACAGAGGATTTTCCTATAGTATTTGAGTTTGTCCTCCCTCTCAGCAGCTGGGAAAAAAGGTTCCCATTTTGGACCGGTAGCGAGGGTCCAATAGGGTGGAGAGCCAGAAGTCATCCCTTTGCCGGATGGTGACTATTCGGCTGTCACTAGCCAGGCAAATCAGCATGCTGCGGGCCATCTGCACAAGTGACTCCGAGGGGCTCCCTGCCTCCATCTCCACTGTATACTGCCACGGTGCTTGCAGGTCATCTGCCTCGTCATCCTCATCTCCATCTACCTCCTCCAGCTGCTCCTGCTCCTCCTCTCTTGCTTCTGCTCCAAGATTTTTCAGCATCTGTTCCAGGACATGAAGCAGTGGAATCACGTTATTCATCCCGTAGTCTTGGCGACTGACAAATAACGTCGCCCCCTCGAATGGCCTCAGCAAACGGCAGGTGTCACGCATGAGCTGCCACTGGCTGACATCAAAGTTACACAGGGGAGTACTCCTGTCCGCCTGGATCATCAAAAAAATCATTAATGGCCTTTCTCTGTTCATACAGTCGGTCCAACATGTGCAGGCTGGAATTCCAACGGGTGGAAACATCTCATATCAGAGTGTGTTGGGGGAGGCCATTCTGCCGCTGCAACTCGCGGATGGTGTTCCTGGCTTTGTAGGAATGGATGAAGTGCATGCACAGTTTCCTGGCCATTTTCAGAATCTTCTGAAGATCGGTGGAAGACTTCAGGAACCTTTTCACAACCAGATTGAACACGTGCGTCATGCAGGGCGCATGGACCATCCCTCCTCGGTGCAGCGCGGACACTATGTTACTCCCATTGTCCGTCACCATGGTTCCGATTTGCAGTTTTTTGCGGAGAAAGCCACACATCGATTTCTTGCTGCATGACGTGGAGCAGTTCCTCCCCTGTGTGACTTCGTTCGCCGAGGCAAGCCAGGTGTAGAACTGCGTGACACCGCTGTGCCCTACACATGTGGTATGATGGAGCAGTACTTTTGCAGGCTAAGATGGTGGTGGTGGTGGAGGAGGAGGACATTGGCGCAGGAGCCCCAGTTTGACAACGTGGAGGAGAAAGCGGCGTCTCCTGTCCAAGTTGTTGGTGTGCCTGGGCAGGAAGCACAATCACCAAGTGGGCCATAAAGGAAATGTAATGGCCCTGACCGTAGTTACAGCTCCAGACATCCACCCTGCCGTGCACCTTGGAACAAACCGAAAAGCTCAAGGACTGGCACACCTTCTGTTCTACATATTTATGAAGTGCTGGTACTGCCTTTTTGGAAAAGAAATTACAGCTTGGAACTCTCCATCTTGGCTCGGCACAAGCCATTAGTTCTCTGAACGGTGCAGAGTCCACCATTTTGAAAGGGAGGGACTGCAGTACCAACAACTTGGACAGGAGCATGGTCAGCTTCTAAACCTTAGGATGGTTGGACGCATACTGTTGTCTCTTTGCAATCGCCTCGCTGAACGACTGCTGGCGCCATGAGTAGCGAGGAGCAGGAGCATCTGGACCGGGAGATGATGGCAAAGAGAAACAGCTCCCTTCTGCAGAGGTGGTGGAGTCTTGACTGGCTGCAATGGCATTCGAGCCACTTGGCGCTGCTGCTTTTGCTGTGGCGGCAGGATGGACCACCGCATCTGAGCCACGTTTCTCCCAGGCCACCGTATGGTGACGCTGCATGTGTTGATGCAGGGCCGTGGTGCCAACGTTAGCTCCCTGGCCATGCTTCACTTTCTGCCACAGATTCTACATATACCCATATTCGGCTCCTCCGGTGTCTTAGCAAAGAACTGCCACACCGCCGAGTATCTGATTTTACCGCCGTGACTACTACCGCTGCTCCCTCGCTGAGCCCCTGTGCCACTACATTCTTGGACCTGCGAAGCGGGTTTTTTACCCCGTGGCCGCTTGGCTCCCGACCTCACACTGCTGCTACCCTGCTGACTCACGGCCACACAACTCACTTGCTGGCTGCGCCGCTGCTTGACGCGCAAGCTGACGCCCTCTTCTCCTGATGATGATGAAGCCCTTGCTTCACCCGGCTCCCAAGTGTGGTCGGCTACATCATCAGCGATTTGTGGTTCATCGGCACTGCTGTCTTCATCACCGGTCTTGGTATGCAGAGGCTGACCTCTCACAATATGACCTCTCATGCCACTCCCCACATTTATACTTTGCCGCCTACTGCAAGAAGCAGGGGATATTGGCCCCATTTCTTCGCTGCCAAGTAGCTCCTGACTGCCCTCCTCAAATTGTTCATCCTCGCTACATAGTGGCGCTGAGCCCAGACCACATTGTAGATCTATGGCTGAGGGAACCAGATGGGACAGAAGTGGGTTGAGCACAGGTGAGGGCCGCTGACCCGCTCCTGGCCCATGCCAACTTAGGGTTATGTTTGATGTTCCCACCGACTCTTGGCTGGAGTTGACAGATGTCTTCTGGGAGGAAGTGGATGACCTAGTCAACCAATCAAGAACCCTTGAGTTGCTGAACAACACACGGCCGCTAGATGACACCGGCAGTTGTGGCCTCACCGAGTGACCCCTGCTGTGACGTCCCCTTGCTGTGCTGCGATCTCGGCCTGCTCCAGGAATGTTTGTGCCCCTGCCACTCGCAGGTGAAGAGCCTGCCACCTCTGTGTCTGACATACTGTTTGTTCTAAAATGTACAGATACTGTTTGATGAAGATATCTGTATATGATAAATACATACCCTATATTTGACTGCAAATGAACCCACTAACAAGCTTGGGTAACCCTTGGATATAAATTGCGCTCCACAAATGGCCAGTAAAAATTTACTTGTATGTGCCATTTAAAATCAGTGTATTTTACTGAATATAAAAGCACAAACAGGCTTAATTAACCTTCGGATATGAATTATGCTACAGGCAAAATTTCTTTTTTGGTGGTGAAAAAGAAAGTTTCTTTTACTAAGTACAACTGCAGAAAAATACTTAGTTAAACCTTGGATGTAAATTGTGCAAAAGAAATATGCTGCCAACAATTACCAGCTATGTAGCATGTTAAAACGGTGTGCATTTTACGGAACACAACAACAAAAAAACTCGTAATTAACCTTCGGGTATAAATTATGCTACAGCCAAAATTTCTTCTTTGGCGGTGAAAAGGAACATTTATTTTAATGAATACAACTGCAGAAAAATACTTAGTTAACCCTTGGATGTAAATTGCGCAAAAGAAATGTGCTGCCAACAATTACCAGCTTTGTAGCGTGTTAAAACGGCGTGTATTTTACGGAACAGAACAGAAAAACTCGTAATTAACCTTCAGATATGAATTATGCTACAGGCAAAATTTCTTCTTTGGCGGTGAAAAGGAAGATTTATTTTAATTTATACAACTGCAGAAAAATACTTAGTTAACCCATGGATGTAAATTGTGCAAAAGAAATATGCTGTCAACAATTAGCAGTTTTGTAGCGTGTTAAAATGGCGTGTATTTTACGGAACACAACAACAGAAAAA
The DNA here is from genome assembly GCA_025379985.1 of Phyllomedusa bahiana. Taxonomy (NCBI): domain Eukaryota; kingdom Metazoa; phylum Chordata; class Amphibia; order Anura; family Hylidae; genus Phyllomedusa; species Phyllomedusa bahiana. The sequence continues at coordinate 12,228 of JAODAL010053909.1, read as the reverse complement.
CTTGTAATTAACCCTCGGTTATGAAAAGTGTTGAGCGATTATTATTAACAAAGTTGAAATTGGCACAGTTTTTATGTTGATCGGATTTTTTTGATCACGCGATATTTAAAGTGAAAATCTCCGCATAATCTATTAAGATCGCGCCATTTTCGGCGCTTCCTGTCATTTTGGCGGCCAGCAAATCAGCTTAGAGAATAGAGCAGGGTGAGCTGGGTGTGCGACATCATGATTGGGATGTGTATGGTTGCGATTGGAAAAATCACATGACCTCGTTTTACATAGAACAGCCCTTCCTGTTCTGCCTCAGTGTGTGTCTGTGTATCATAAGAGCAGGACGTGTGCTCGGTCTCTGTCAAAACAGCTCAGCGAAACTGTTCTATTTGTTCACAAAGACAACTATGCTTTCAGCTGTGAACATTAGAACTTAGGTAGATTAGAGATTTGCAGAATTTAGTTAGGCAGGCTGAGAATTTTAAAGGAGCATCTAGCTCTGTAGAGCCTCAGGGGGAGGGGGGGGCGAACACAGACAGACAGACAGGCTCTTTAAAGGAGAGTGGATATTGTGCAGCCCTGACTGTGTTTAGACCCTGCATTGCAATGGGTTTATATTTAATTTTTTTGGGCCAGTTTTTTGGTGAAATATTACTTGTATGTTGTGCAGCCTGTACTTATATTAGGATACAGATCTTTTCTAGTAACTGCAGGTGTATTTGATAGGTGCAAAACTCCACTTTTATTATCCGTATACATTTCAGATAGGTGTTTTTTTCACTTTGGCGCAGGCCAGCTTTGTTCATAGAGCCACCTTGCACTTAAATTTGAATACAGCAATTTTGTCGTCACCACAGGTGTATTTGATAGGTGCAAAACTCCACTTTTATTATCCGTATACATTTCAGATAGGTGTTTTTTTCACTTTGGCGCAGGCCAGCTTTGTTCATAGAGCCACCTTGCACTTAAATTTGAATACAGCAATTTTGTAGTCACTGCAGGTGTATTTGATAGGTGCAAAACTCCACTTTTATTATCCGTATACATTTCAGATAGGTGTTTTTTTCACTTTGGCGCAGGCCAGCTTTGTTCATAGAGCCACCTTGCACTTAAATTTGAATACAGCAATTTATTCGGCACCGCAGGTGTATTGATAGGTGCAAAAACCACCGTTTGTTATCTGAATAGTTTTTAAATAGCTGTATTGCACGTGGTGCGGCCCGAGTTTTTTAAAATAGCCACGTTGTACGACAATTCTGATTTGGGGAAAAGCAGAATACTCAGTCCTTTTAAAAATTTTTTTTTTCTAACGACACTTGAAACTAGGGGGATTCAATAACAAAAGTTTAAAAAATGGTTTAGATGCATTTCGGAGCGTAATAAAATAACAAGTTATATGTCTGGATTAGGAAGGGGCATTGATCCAGGGGTTTTTTTATTGCCAATTTGGGTCGGGAAAAGGAAAATTTTTCCCCCAAAAAAAGACAAAAGGTTCTACCCTCATTGGGGTTTTTTTCCTTTCCCCTGGGTCAACACCCTTTGCACAAAAGGTGAACTTTTACGCTTGTCTTTTTTAGCCCTTTCAAACTATGAAACTAGAAACTATGAAAATTGTTCTTCACAAATTTTTAAATGCTCAAGGGCGTTTTTAATTTTTTTGGGGGGATTTTGCTGTGAAATCAGCTATAATACAGGTCCTATTAAAAAAATGTGGTTTTAACAGAATTTGTTCTTCACAATTGTCAAAAGTGGGCCCGGGTCATTTAAATGCGCTATCTGCCGGTCCGTGCCCCGTTCCTGGTTATGCGGGCCCCTGTGCGAACCGCAGTCTACCTTGTTCCTATCACAGATCTGGTTCCGTTGCAGTGTCGCTGTGAGCGCTCCGTACTGCTGCTTACTCCCTCGGTTCTAGGCCCCTTTTTCCCGTGCGGCCAGCTGCCCCCCACTTGGCGGCTCGCCCGTTCCTTGTACCTATAGGGGGCGGGGGCCACATCTTCCCTTCCCTTTATTCCCACAGTGTGTGGGGTTTTAACTTCCTCTCCCAAACCCCCCTTTCCCACCTGGGGGTTTAAACCTGCTTCCCTCAACTCCCTCCCTGCCTGTTGTGCTATTTGTTCTTGGTGTATCTGTTTTCCCTGGTTTGTCTCTTTTTTGTGTCCTTTGGGACCTCTATGTTTTGTTATCTCCAGTTGTTTTCCAAAGGTTCGTCTGCACCTTTGTCGGGAGCTTTTTTGCCATTTTTAAAGCTTATTTCCTACTTTTTTCGCTGTCCCTGTTTCCAGTCGTGATTTTAAATTTTCCCTTGTTCTCTGCCTGTGTTTGTGCCCTGGTCACCCCTTTTTCCCCTTGCCTGAGTCCTAGCCTTGTTTTGCATGTTCGGGGTGCTTTTTCCAGTCATCTATTTTTTGTACCTTGGCTTCTGTTTAACCCTTCTGTTTGGCATTTTTTTAGTCCTTTGTCTGTTTTTTTGTACCTCACATTTTATTTTTAGTCTGCTTTCTTTCTGTTCCTTTTCTGTTGGTGCCTAGCTTTTCCTTTGGCCTGTTGGTAGCTGCCACTCTGGGACTGCTCTGGGTAGCCCCGGGTGGCTGTTGGGTAAGCCAACCTTACCTAAAAAGGCTCTGTGAAAGCCCAACGGCCACTTATTTTACGCCCCCTTGGAGAACCTGGAAGTGGTCCAGGGGGCCCACTCCCCTTCACCTGTTTCCCCATGACGTGGGAAAAGGCCAGGACTGCTGACCTTTTGCCTCTTTTTTCTTGGGTCCATTGCAGGTCTTGTTTCTGGCTGCTTTTTTTAGTGTGTTGGTGTGTTTTTTTTTTTTCTTTTTTGGCGGGTCTTTGGTGTTTGGGAGCTGCTGGCCACACCCCCCTTCTGATCCCCGGGGCTTCGGTTTCACCCTGAGCCTTTGAGTCCCCGGGGTTTCGGCCTCGCCCTGAGCCTTCTGACCCCCTGGCTTACGGTTGCCCTGAGCCTTCTGAGTCCCCGTGGCTTACGGCCCCTCCCCCTGACCTTCTGACCCCCCTGGCTTACGGTCCCGCCCTGAGCCTTCTGACCCCCGTGGCTTACGGTCCCGCCCTGAGCCTTCTGGTTCCCTGGCTTCCGTCCCCCCCTGACTTTCTGGGCCCCCGTGGTTACGGCCCCGCCCTGAGCCTTCGGGTCCCCGTGGTTACGGTCCCGCCTGAACCCCCGTGTTCGGCCCACCCGGGGTTTTCCCCCCCATTTTCCTAGTGCCCCCTTTTTTCCTCCTGTGCACTCCATTTCCTAGGTATTTCCATACTGGGGCCCTGCAGCCTGTATTGGTTTTTTGGGGTTGCCCCCGATTGTTTCGGTCCAGACCAGGTGGAATTTCCATTTTTTTGGATTGGAGGAGGGGGAGGGGGTTTTGGGGGGGTACTGTCCGGTCCGTGCCCGTTCCTGTCCTTACACTCAGCCTCTGCTGCGAAAACCCCAGTCGTCCAAGTTCCTATCGCAGATCTGGTTTCCGTTTTCAGTGTTGGGCGCTCCCGTAGCCGCTGCTTCTCCCTGCGTTGCTAGGGGCTTTCCCGTGCTGGTCATCTTGGCCCTCCATCTTGGCGGGGGTTTTTTCCCTGATTCCTTGTAGCTCTATAGAGGGCGGCGGCCACATCTTCCCTTTCCCTTTTTTCCCACAGTGGCAGCGGGGTTAGGCTTCCTCTGCCAAATCCCTTTCCACCCGTGGGTTTATAAACCCGCTTCTCCCACACTCCCTGCCCATCCTTGTTGTGCTGTGTTTCTTGGGTAGTCGTTGTTCCTTGTATTGCGTTTGTTTGTGTCCCCGTGGGACCCATTTTTGGTTATCTCCATGTTTTTTTTCCATGTGTCTGTTTGACCTTTTTCTGTGAGCTTTTTTCCAAGTTAATGCTTAGTTCCTAGCTTGTTTTTTCTGTCCCTTTCCCTTTTGTGAGTTTCCCGGGCCCGTTCTCTGCCCTTGTTTTGGGCCCTGGTCATGCCTTGTCCCCCCTTGCCTGGTCCTAGCCTTAGTTTTGATCATGTTCTGGGTGCTGTTTTTAGTCCTTGTTTTTGTACCTTGGGTTTGTTAACCTTCTTGTTTGGCATCCGTTTAGTCCTGTCTGTTTGTTCTGTACCTACACATATTTACTTCTGGTCTGCTTTTTCTCTGTTCCTATTTTGTTGGTGACTAGCTTTGGCACTTCTGGCCTGTCTGGTCAGCTGCCACTGCTGGGGACTGCTCTGAGGTAGCACCTGGTGGCTGTTGGGGTAAGCCAACCTTACCATCAAAGGCTCTGTGAAGATGCCCAACGGCCACTTAGTTACGCCCCCTTGGAGCAAGCCTGGCAGTGGTCCAGTGGGTCCACTACCCGCTTTACCCGTTCATCTGTTACATATACTACAGGTCCTATTATTAAAAAATGTTGTTTCTAACAGACATTTGTTCTTCACAATGGTCAAAAGTGGCTCAATTGTCATGTTTTGAATTTTTGGGGGCATTTTGCTGTGAAATGCAGCTAGACTACAGGTCCTATTGTAAAAAATTTGGTTTCTAACAGACATTTGTTTTTCAAAATTGTCAAAAGTGTCTCAAGGGTGATGGTGCTGTCAAAAACAGGAATAGGTAGGACACTGTTAATGGACACATATTGCAAAATGACTTTTTTTTGCAAGATCTTTAACAGAGCTAACAATCCCTGTAGTGAGACAACCCATTGAATACATTTAAAAAAAGAGAAACAAAGATGTAGTGGGATTCCATCCTATTTTAAAAATGTGTTTTCTAGAATTAAACTACTAAAATACTGGCATGCACAAAATAGCCGATACAAATATTCCTCTGAATTGTACGAGGGAGGTACAGGAAGACTTGAACAGATGTAGGTTATTCAGAGGACAGGTATAGTCAATATCCAGTTCAACTAAAATGGTGGTTCAAAGACTCCTTTTTCCGGCAATTTTTAATCTGTGGGTCAGACAGGTTTGAAAAGGATCATACTGTTGTACAGAACAGGCATAGTCAATGTCCAGTTCAACTAAAATGGTGGTTCAAAGACTCCTTTTTCCGGCCCTTTTTTTAATCTGTGGGGTAAGACAGGTTTAATGGTCATACTGCGGTACAGAACAGGCACAGTCAATGTCCAGTTCAACTAAAATGGTGGTTCAAAGACTACTTTTTCCAGCACTTTTTAAATCTGGGGGTCATGCAGGTTTGAGGGTCATGCTGCGGTACAGGACATGTATAGTCTATGTCCAGTTCAACTTTAATGGTGGTTGAAAGACTCCTTTTCACGGCACTTTTTAATCTGTGGGTCAGACAGGTTGAATGGTCATACTGTGGTACAGAACAGCATAGTCATGTACAGTTCAACTAAAATGGTGGTTGAAAGACTCCTTTTTCCAGCACTTTTTAAATCTGGGGGTCATGCAGGTTTGAGGGTCATGCTGCGGTACAGGACATGTATAGTCAATGTCCAGTTCAACTAAATGGTGGTTGAAAGACTCCTTTTCCCGGCAGTTTTTAATCTGTGGTTCAGACAGGTTTAATGGTAATACTGTGGTACAGAACAGGTATAGTCAATGTCCAGTTCAACTAAAATGGTGGTTCAAAGACTCCTTTTTCCGGCACTTTTTAATCTGTGGGTCATGCAGGTTTGAGGGTCAAGCTGCGTTACAGGACATGTATAGTCAATGTCCAGTTCAACTAAAATGGTGGTTCAAAGAATCATTTTACCGGCAATTTTTAATCTGTGGTTCTTACAGGTTTAATGGTAATACTGCGGTCAATTACAGATATAGTCAATGTCCAGTTCAACTAAAATCGTGTTTGAAAGACTCCTTTTCACGGCACTTTTTAATCTGTGGGTCAGACAGGTTAATGGTCATACTGTGGTACAGAACAGGCATAGTCAATGTACAGTTCAACTAAAATGGTGGTTGAAAGACTCCTTTTTCCGGCACTTTTTAATCTGTGGGTCAGACAGGTTGAATTGTCATACTGCGGTCCAGTACAGGTATAGTCAATGTCCAGTTCAACTAAAATGGTGGTTGAAAGACTCCTTTCTCCGGCAATTTTTAAATCTGGGGGTCATGCAGGTTTGAGGGTCATGCTGCGGTACAGGACATGTATAGTAAATGTCCAGTTCAACTAAAATGGTGGTTCAAAGACTCCTTTTTCCGGCACTTTTTAGTCTGTGGGTCAGACAGGTTTAATGGTCATACTGTGGTACAGAACAGGCATAGTCAATGTACAGTTCAACTAAAATGGTGGTTGAAAGACTCCTCTTTCCGGCACTTTTTAATCTGTGGGTCAGACAGGTTGAATGGTCATACTGCGGTCCAGTACAGGTATAGTCAATGTCCAGTTCAACTAAAATGGTGATTGAAAGACTCCTTTTTCCGGCACTTTTTAAATCTGGGGGTCATGCAGGTTTGAGGGTCATGCTGCGGTACAGGACATGTATAGTTAATGTCCAGTTCAACTAAAATGGTGGTTCAGAGACTCCTTTTTCCGGCACTTTTTAGTCTGTGGGTCAGACAGGTTTAATGGTCATACTGTGGTACAGAACAGGCATAGTCAATGTACAGTTCAACTAAAATGGTGGTTGAAAGACTCCTTTTCCGGCACTTTTTAAATCTGGGGGTCATGCAGGTTTGAGGGTCATGCTGCGGTACAGGACATGTATTGTCAATGTCCAGTTCAACTAAAATGGTGGTTCAAAGACTCCTTTTTCCGGCACTTTTTAATCTGTGGGTCAGACAGGTTTAATAGTCATACTGTGGTACAGAACAGGCATAGTCAATGTCCAGTTCAAGTAAAATGATGGTTCAAATAATACTGCCTTCTGGCACTTTTTAATTTTTGGTCAGACAGGTTTAAGGGTCATGCTGTGGTACAAGACAGGGATAGTGAATGGTCTGTGACTTTTTTTCTGTGACTTATATAACCTAATTGTGTTGCCTAAGATGTAGCACGTATCCATTGTACTGTTGTGGATGTTAATTCCAGCTTCTCCAGCCCTGTTTGAGTGTAAGAATGAAGGTGTTGTTCCTCTCCCATAGACTTTAATGGTCATCGGCGATAATCTATTATCGACTATCGGAAATCGTCTTGATAATTGCCGATATCGACTATAGTCAACGTAATCGCTCATCACTAGTTATGAATTATGCTGGAGGCAAAATTTCTTTTTTGGCGGTGAAAAGGAACGTTTATTTTAATGAAAACAACTGCAGAAAAATACTTAGTTAACCCTTGGATGTAAATTGCGCAAAAGAAATATGCTGCCAACAATTACCAGCTTTTTAGCGTGTTAAAACGGTGTGTATTTTACGAACACAACAACAGAAAAACTTGTAATTAACCTTCAGATATGAATTATGCTACAGGCAAAATTTCTTCTTTGGCGGTGAAGAGGAACGTTTCTTTTAGTAACCACAACAGCAGAACAACGCTTAATTAACCCCTGGATCTAAATTGCGCAATAGAAATGAGCAACCAAAAATTAAGTGGTATTTGGATTGCAAAAACGCTGTTTCTTTAACTGAATACAACAGGAACAGGCTTAGATAACCCTTGGATATTCAATGTGCTCAAGAACTGAGCAGATAGCATTAAAATGTAGATGCAGCTGCATTGGACGCACACTGGACTTCAGTTCCAATAACCCAAAAAAAATCAGAATTAGAATGTAAGTGAAGCAGTCTCTGAGACAAGCTGTGTCCCCCCCAAAAATCGCTGTATAAAAGTGAGTTCTTTAGTATGAGATATCATAAGCAGCAGCGGCGGCGGCAGCACCTTCCCTACACAGCACAGTGAGAAGAGTGTGAGGAGCGAGCATGGCGTCACAGAATCCCGCCGTTCTCTGATTGGCTTCATCTCTGCACATGTAGGCTACGCCTTTCTTCCTCCCAGACTTCTTTGCCCCATTTAACGCCATGTGCTCGCAGCCATTTTATCAATCAAAAGCACCCTTCGTTCCTGCGAATCACCCCAAACTTCGACTTCAGAATCTAAGTTTTCCTGAAATTCTAAACGAATTCCACTTCGTTAGAATCAATTCGCCCATCTCTACCTGTCATGATGATGATGTTGATAATGACATTGCGGATCCAACGTGGTCTTTTCAGCAGCATTTGCTTGCGAGCACTTCATCAGTGGGCGAGGAGGAAGATGATAGAGTACTGTCAGTGCGGGTCCGGCCTCAGAAAGGGAGAGGGTGGTCAAACAAGTCTGCTGAGATTAATCCGCCAGCCATAATCAGTGGTGGCAGTGGAAACACAGCTACTTGCATATCGCCGTCGAAAAGGTCCAGGTCCTGTGAAGCCTGAGGCTTTTTCGATCAAGCCTCAGATTCGCCGACCGACGTCATATGCCAGATTTGCCATCAACATGTCAGTAGAGGGCAGAATATAAAGTGTTTAACCACCACAAACATGAATAGTCACATGCAGTGAAAGCATGAATTGAAGTGGAGGAATCCCTTGGAGAAATAAGGCCACACAGGTCCTGGACTTCGATCCACTGTGACACCCTCTGTCTCTTCCTCCTCGTCCGCCACTTCCAAGACCAAGCGTTCCTCTGCTGCCCATGTCCTGCAGCGGCATGAGCAAGGATCAACCCCAGTGCCACACACCGTAGCCCACCACCACCAGAGACAAAGCCTACCCCTTCTCCTTACACCAGTTTGACCTGTACGCGTACAGTGGCCAGTCTAGCAGCCAGTCTTCTGTGTACCAGGTGTGGGAGCAGAAGAAATGCTTTCAACCCAACTATCCCAAAGTGAAATGCCTGAATGTCAGAATTGCCAGGCTCTTGGCCTTGGAAATGTTGCCTTTCCGCCTTGTGGACACAGATGGGTTCTACCACGTCATGGCCTTTGCCTGCCCCGAATAACAGATGCCGAGCAGGCATTTCTTTTCCAGAAAAGCCACCCCTGCCCTGGCAAGCCACGTGTCAGAAGAAATCTCCAGCGCGGTGGCTGCATCTGTGTCCAGCAAAGTCCATCTGACCACCGATACATGGACTAGTAAGCACGGTCAAGACCGCTACATCTCTGTGACAGCTCACTGGGTGAGTTGGGTGGATGTCTCTGGTGATGATGGTGGCTCTCAGGCTCGGCGCACACTCTTCCACACTGCAGGGATGGTGCAGGTTTCTGTCTCCCAAGGTCCACGGGTAGCATCACGTGCCAAGAGAAATCAGGCCGTGTTGAAATTAATATGTCTTGGAGACCGTCAATACACAGGTCAAGAGCTGTGGATGGCTCTGCGCAAAGAGACCGAGCAGTGGCTGGGTGATAAGAACCTGGCGCCAGGCAAGGTGGTGTGTGACAACTGGAAAAATCTCCTTGCCGCCCTTAAAATCGGTAGGCTGGAGCATATCCCTTGCCTGGCACACGTCATGCATCTTGTCGTCCAGACAAGTCCGGATCTGGACTGCCTGCTGAGAAAGGCTCGAGGTCTGAGCTCCCACTTCCGGCGTTCGCACCCTGCTTCAGCCTAACTGGCTGCATTACAGCGTCATCTTGGCCTCCGCGTCAACCGTCTCATTGTTGACGTGGCAACATGCTGGAATTCCACCCTCCACATGCTCCAGCGATTGTGGCAGCAGCATAATGCCATTATGCAGTATGAAGTGGTGCATGGCCTGACAAGCAGTGGTGCGGACTTTGGGGGGGTTGAGCCATAGAGAGTGGAGGTAGGTGAACAACTTCAGCAACATGACAGCAGTAGAGTGGCAAGTAGCCGTAGCAGCAGCAGGCATTGTGGCAGAAGCCTAATGGGTGACCTCTGGCAATCCTTATTTACCACCTCACCAACGCCTGTAACACAGGGCACAAATCAGACACACAGAGACCGGCTTAAGATCATGGTCCAAGACTATCTGCGGCTCAACACCGATGTTTTTGGACATGTTCCGGACACAATCGACTTCTTGGTGTCCAAAACGGATGAATGGCCCGAGCTTGCTCAGCACGCTATAGGAGTGTTATCATGCCTAGCAGTCAGCGTCATCTCAGAGCGGACCTTCAGTACAGCTGGAGGAGTGATAACAGACAAACATATCTGGCTTTCCCCTGAGAATGTGGATCGTTTAAATTTTATCAAGATGAATCAGGCATGGATCTCTGATGATTTTGTTGCCCCAGTTACCGAGGTCACCAATTAGTAGCCGGTCTACTTCACATTTTCAAAATGCTAATTTCTTACTGCTAATTGTATTCAGAGTGTCCAAAAGGTCATTTTGCTGGTTTGGTGGTTAGGAGACTGTAAAAGACATCAATACTAAAGGTTTGGTTGAAGTAAACCTTATACCAATTACTCATTTCTTCATGAAAATTTTAAGCAGTGTCAATGGTTTTGAGGCCATGCTGCTGTAAAATACAGCTATAATCCAGATCCTATTGTAAAAAATGTTGTTTCTAACAGGCATTTCTTCACAATTTTTAAGAGTGTCCGAAAGCTTATTTTTCCAGCTTTTGGGGTCAGGACGCTGTAAAAAAACAGCTATAATCCAGACCCTATTCCAAATAATCTTTTAAAAAAAAAAATCTTTTATTCTTGCTAATTTTATTGAGTGTATAAAAGGTCATTTTTGCTGCTTTTGGAGTCATGCAGCTGGAAAAGACAGCGATATTCAAGGTTTTATTCAAACAAATCGTGTTTCAAATATTCATATCTTCCTGCTAATTTTATTCTCTGTGTTTATAAGGGCATTTCTGCTGGCTTTGGGATCAGGCTACTGTGAAAGGGGTGACGGGGGTGCAAATAGGGCAGTACTCGAGTCTGTGGCCCTTTACCTTTGTTAACATACATGCACCTCTACAAAAAGGGCGACATTGTGTACAGTAAGGGTATGGGCACCATAGAAAAAGGCATGCCACCTAAATGCTATCATGGCAAGACTGCCAGGATCTACAATGTTAAAAAGCATGCTATTGCTATAGTTGTGAACAAGCACATCATGGTAAAACCCTTTCCACAAGAATCAACTTTCGTGTGGAGGAAATTCGCCACCTCAAGAGCAGAGAGAGTTTCTTCCAGTGCATCACGGAAAACGAAAGGAAGAAAAAGGAAGCCAAGGAAAAGGGCCTTCTGAGGAACGCTCGAGGTCTTAGCTCACACTTCCGGCATTCGCACACTGCTTCGGCCCAACTGTCAACGTTGCTGCGTCATCTGGACCTGCCCGTCAACCGTCTTCATTTATCCGTGCAGATTTGATTGGGAGTGTGCATAAGGGCATTTTGTCTGGTATTAGGGTCATGCTGCTTTATAAGACAGCGCTAGTAAATGTCCTATTCAGAAACTCTTGTTTGAAAAAATCATTTCTTATGGCGAATTTTATTCTGATGGTCAGTAACGTAATTTTGCTTGATTGGTGGTCAGGTCACTGTAAAAGACACCAATAGTAAAGGTCGTATTGAAAAAAAGCTTAATTCACATACTCATTTATTCTTGCTAATTTTATTAAGTCTCCAAAAGGTCTTTTTTGCTGCTGTTGTGGTTATGCTGCTGTAAAAGATAGCGATACTCAATGTCCTATTCAGAAAACACTTTTTTGAAATAATCATTTCTTCCGGCGATTTTTACTCTGATGGTCAGTAAGGGCATTTTTGCTGGTTTGGTGGTTAGTAGTGTTGAGCGATTTTTATCGACAAAGTTGAAATCGGCAAGGTTTTTATGGTGATCGAAATTTTCAGATAATGCGATAATAAAGGTTAAAATCTGTGCATCATCTATTAAGATCGTGGCTTTTTTTTTGGCGCTTCCTGTCATTTTGGTGCCAACCAAACCAGATTATAGAATAGAGCAGGGTGAAAAATGTGGGGTGCGACGCATGACTGGGATGTGTATGGTTGCGATTGGCTGGAAAAATCATATGACCCTCGTTACATAGAACAGCGTTTCCTGTTCAGCCTCATGTCTCTCAGCGTCTCATAGGGATAGGACCTGCGCTCTGCCTGTGGGCCAACAGCTCAGAGCAATTAGTCTATTTATGCACAGAGAAACCACTACTATAAGATGTGATCCTTTTTCCCAAATTTTGTTATATTAAAAAATTTGAAGATTTTATGTAGTTAGCTAGAGAATTTAAAAGCAGCATCTACCGCTGTAAAGTCACGGTGGGGGGGGGGGGGGGGCCCGCATGCGAACACAGACAAGCTCTATCTATAAAGAACACGGGATAAAGTTCACCAAGACTTATGTAGACATTGTAAGTGCAATATCTTATTAAAACATTTGCTAGAAATATTCCTGATATTGGG
>JAODAL010053908.1:0-24964 GCA_025379985.1 Phyllomedusa bahiana | reverse complement strand
TATATAAAAGGAGCCCAGGTTTATACCAGCTGCTCCATATCACTATATACAGGAGACCCCAGGTTATACCAGCATGCTCCATATCACTATATACAGAGATCCCCAGGTTATACCAGCATGCTCCAAAACCACTATATACAGGAGAGGCCCGGGGTTATACCAGCATCTCCATATCACTATATACAGGAGATCCCCAGGTTATACCAGCATGCCCCATATCCCCATATACAGGAGATCCCCAGGTTATACCAGCATGCTCCATATCACTATATACAGGAGACCCCAGGTTATACCAGCAGCTCCATATCACTATATACAGGAGACCCAGGTTATACCAGCATGCTCCATATCACTATATACAGGAGACCCGGGTATACCGCATTCTCCATATCACTATATACAGGAGATCCCCGGTTATACAGCATGCTCCATATCACTATAACAGGAGATCCCCAGGTTATACCAGCAAGGTCCATCACACTAAATACAGAGACCCCAGGTTATACCGGGGCATGCTCCATATCACTATTTACAGGAGACCCAGGTTTTTCCCAAAGATGCTCCATATCATATATACAGGAGATCCGGGTTTTATACCAGCATGCTCCATATCATTTATATACAGGAGATCCCCAGGTTATACCAGCATGCTCCATATCCTATATACAGGAAGGGGAAGGTTATCCCAGCAGCTCCATATCACTATATACAGGAGATCCCGGGTTATAAGCATGCCCCCATATTACTATATACAGGATAGACCCAGGTTATACCAGCATTCTCCATATCACTATATACAGGAGATCCCCAGGTTATACCAGCATGTCCATTTCCCGATATACAGTAGGTCTCCAGGGTATTCAAGCATGCTCCATATACCTATTTACAGGAGTTCCCCAGGTTATACCAGCATGCTCCATATCTCTATATACAGGAGGCCCGGGTTATACCAGCATGCTCCATATCACTATATACAGGAGAGGCCCAGGTTATACCAGCTTTCTCATATCACTATATACAGGAGATCCCCAGGTTATACCAGCATGCTCCATATCACGATATACAGGAGATCCCCCGGTTATACCAGCATGCTCCATATCACTATATACAGGAGATCCCCAGGTTATACCAGCATGCTCCATATCACTATATACAGGAGACCCAGGTTATACCAAAAGCTCCATATCCTAATACGGGAAAGATCCCCAGGTTATACCAGCATGCTCCATATCACTATATACAGGAGATCCCCAGGTTATACCAGCATGCTCCATATCACTATATACAGGAGATAACAGGATATACCAGAATCCTCCATATCACTATATACAGGAGACCCAGGATATACCAGCATTCTCCATATCATATATACAGGAGATCCCAGGTTATACAGCAGGCTCCATATCACTATATACAGGAGACCCAGGTTATACCAGCGCTCTCCATATCACTATATACAGGAGATCCCCAGGTTATACCAGCATGCTCCATATCACTATATACAGGAGATCCCCAGGTTATACCAGCATGCTCCATATCACTATATACAGGAGATCCCCAGGTTATACCAGCATTCTCCATATCACTATATACACTATATACTATATAACCCTCATCTCTGCCTGCCGCCTCCACCTGAAAAACATCTCTCGCATCCGCTCATTCCTCGGCTTTGACACTACAAAAATGCTCGTCCATGCCCTCGTCATCTCCCGCCTAGACTACTGCAACCTCCTTCTCCGTGGCATCCCAGCTAGCACCCTCGCTCCCCTCCAATCCATCCTTAACTCTGCTGCCCGTCTGATTCACCTCTCTCCTCGCTACTCCTCTGCCTCTCCCCTCTGCCAATCCCTTCACTGGCTTCCCATTGCCCAGTGAATTCATTTCAAGCTACTAACCATGACCTACAAGCTCTCCACGACCTTCCCTCCATACATCCTCCCCTCATACAGCTCTGCCCTAATTTCCAAATATCTCCCCCACGCACTCTCCGCTCCTCACAGGACTTCTCCTCTGCTCTCCCCTTATCAGCTCCTCACACAACCGTCTCCAAGACTTTTCCGTGCTTCACCACACTCTGGAACTCACTGCCCAACACATCAGACTCTCCTCCACTTCCACCAGCTTCAAAAGCAACCTGAAAACCCATCTCTTCAGGCTTGCCTATAACCTTCACTAAACTTGTCACTACTTCCTCCACAGACATGTCTGCCCTCACCTCTTGTCTCTTTCCCCCTCCTTGTAGATTGTGAGCCCTCGTGGGCAGGGACCTGTCTCCCTCTGTCGTGCCAATTGTCATTATCCCTTATCACTGTACTCGTTTGACTTATGTAATGTATGTAACCCCCTCGAATGTACAGCGCCCTGGAATCAATGGCGCTTTAAAATAAATAATAATAATAATAATAATAATAATAATAATAATACAGGCTCGGGACAGGCACTGTCCCGGTTGCTATGTTGGTGCGGCTCTCACCCCGCGTGGGGCAGTGTTGACATTTCGGGGGCTGCGGGGGGCGCTGTCGGGGGCGCGGGGGGGCAGTTGCTGACCTTCGGGCTGCGGGGGGCGCTGTCGGGGGGGGGGGGTAATCCTCACATCCTGGTTACGGCCGCCTCTGCACAATGCTCTCGTCTCGCCGCTGTCACTTCTCATATAACAAATATTTGCCCCCCCCCCCCCCCCCCCCCCCCCCCCCTGTCCTGTGCGGAGGTGATGGCTCCGGATCTGCCCTTTGTCCACGGCAACAACCAAACACTATTGATTACGGTTTCGGTTAAGAGCTCGCCCCCCTGCAGCCGCCGCCTCCCGCCGTGTGGATCGGGTAAACAGGACGGTTCACCCCCAGGAGAGTTTGAAGTGATAATGATGTTATAATGGACGGTTAATACATTATAGGAGGGGGGGGTCACATGATTATCTGGTGATGTTGTTATAATGGACGGTTAATACATTATAGGAGGGGGTCACATGATTATCTGGTGATGTTGTTATAATGGACGGTTATTACATTATAGGAGGGGGGGGTCACATGATTAACTGGTGATGATGTTATAATGGTCGGTTATTACAATATAGGAGGGGGGGTCACATGATTATCTGGTGATGATGTTATAATGCACGGTTATTACATTATAGGGGGGTCACATGATTATCTGGTGATGATGTTATAATGCACGGTTATTACATTATAGGGGGGTCACATGATTATCTGGTGATGATGTTATAATGTACAGTTATTACATTATAGGAGGGGGTCACATGATTATCTGGTGATAATGTTATAATGCACGGTTATTACATTATAGGGGGGTCACATGATTATCTGGTGATGATGTTATAATGCACGGTTATTACATTATAGGAGGGGGGTCACATAATTATCTGGTGTGATGTTATAATGCACGGTTATTAAATTATAGGAGGGGGTCACATGATTATCTGGTGATGATGTTATAATGGATGGTTATTACATTATAGGGGGGGTCACATGATTATTGGTGATGATGTTATAAGGACGGTTATTACATTAGAGGAGGGGGGGGCACATGATTATCTGGTGATGATGTTATAATGGCGTTTATTACATTATAGGAGGGGGTCACATGATTATCTGGTGATGATGTTATAATGGACGGTTAGTGCATTATAGGAGGTGTCACATGATTATCTGGTGATGCTGTTATACTGGTCGGTTATTACATTATAGGGGGTCACATAATTATCTGGTGCTGATCTTATAATGCACGGTTATTAAATTATAGGGGGGGGTCACATGATTATCTGGTGATGATGTTATAAGGGACGGTTATTACATTATAGGGGGGGTCACATGATTATCTGGTGATGATGTTATAATGGTCGGTTATTACATTATAGGGGGTCACATGATTATCTGGTGATGATGTTATAATGGACCGTTATTACATTATAGGAGGGGGGGTCACATAATTATCTGGTGATGATGTTATAATGGACGGTTATTACATTATAGGTGGGGTCACATGATTATCTGGTGATGATGTTATAATGGACGGTTATTACATTATAGGAGGGGTCACATGATTATCTGGTGATGATGTTATAATGGACGGTTATTACATTATAGGGGGGGTCACATGATTATCTGGTGATGATCTTATAATGCACGGTGATTAAATTATGGGGGGGTCACATGATTATCTGGTGATGATGTTATAATGGACGGTTATTACATTATAGGAGGGGTCACATGATTATCTGGTGATGATGTTATAATGGACGGTTAGTACATTATAGGGGGGTCACATGATTATCTGGTGCTGATGTTATAATGGACGGTTATTACATTATAGGAGGGGTCACATGATTACCTGGTGCTGATGTTATAATGCACGGTTATTACATTATAGGAGGGGGGGGGTCACATGATTATCTGGTGCTGATGTTATAATGCATGGTTATTACATTATAGGAGGGGGGGGTCACATGATTATCTGGTGATGATGTTATAAGGGACGGTTATTACATTATAGGAGGGGGGGGTCACATGATTATCTGGTGCTGATGTTATAATGCATGGTTATTACATTATAGGAGGGGGGGTCACATGATTATCTGGAGCTGATGTTATAATGGTCGGTTATTACATTATAGGGGGGTCACATGATTATCTGGTGATGATGTTATAATGGTCGGTTATTGCATTATAGGAGGGGTCACATGATTATCTGGTAATGATCTTATAATGCACGGTTATTAAATTATAGGGGGGGGTCACATCATTATCTGGTGATGATGTTATAATGGACGGTTATTACATTATAGGAGGGGTGTAACATGATTATCTGGTGATGATGTTATAATGGTCGGTTATTGCATTATGGGGGGGTCACATGATTACCGGGTGATGATGTTATCATGGTCGGTTATTACATTATAGGGGGTCACATGATTATCTGGTGATGATGTTATAATGGACGATTATTACATTATAGGAGGGGGGGGGTCACATAATTATCTGGTGATGATGTTATAATGGACGGTTATTACATTATAGGAGGGGTCACATGATTATCTGGTGATGATGTTATAATGGACGGTTATTACATTATAGGGGGGGTCACATGATTATCTGGTGATGATGTTATAATGGACGGTTATTACATTATAGGGGGGGTCACATGATTATCTGGTGATGATCTTATAATGCACGGTTATTAAATTATAGGGGGGTCACATGATTATCTGGTGATGATGTTATAATGGACGGTTATTACATTATAGGAGGGGTCACATGATTATCTGGTGATGATGTTATAATGGACGGTTATTACATTATAGGAGGGGGGGGGGTCACATGATTATCTGGTGCTGATGTTATAATGGACGGTTATTACATTATAGGAGGGGTCACATGATTACCTGGTGCTGATGTTATAATGCACGGTTATTACATTATAGGAGGGGGGGGTCACATGATTATCTGGTGCTGATGTTATAATGCATGGTTATTACATTATAGGAGGGGGGGTCACATGATTATCTGGTGATGATGTTATAAGGGACGGTTATTACATTATAGGGGGGGTCACATGATTATCAGGTGATGATGTTTAAATGGTCGGTTATTACATTATAGGGGGTCATATGATTATCTGGTGATGATGTTATAATGGACCGTTATTACATTATAGGAGGGGGGTCACATGATTATCTGGTGATGATGTTATAATGGACGGTTATTACATTATAGGAGGGGGGGTCACATAATTATCTGGTGATGATGTTATAATGGACGGTTATTACATTCTAGGAGGGGTCACATGATTATCTGGTGATGATGTTATAATGGACGGTTATTACATTATAGGAGGGGGGTGTCACATGATTAGCTGGTGATGATGTTATAATGCACGGTTATTACATTATAGGAGGGGTCACATGATTATCTGGTAATGATGTTATAATGGACGGTTATTATATTATAGAGAGGTCACATGATGCATCGTGTGGGGGGAGGGGCGACCATGAGATGTTAGTCTATGTTCACACGGTGTATGGTGGCATGTACAGTACGCAATACAACGTGTAAGCTCGCCGCCACCATTGACATTCATTACTCATGGCGCGTATTTGCCACAAGCAATTGCCGTTACTTATCTCCCCGCTCGTACAATACAATCGTATCCTCCTGAGAGAAGAGGCGTAATCCATATCACTATCTAACTATTCTTGAATCGGGCGTACGTTGGATGACATTCTGGAATCGGGCGTACGTTGGATGACATTCTGGAATCGGGCGCACGTTGGATGACATTCTGGAATCGGGCGCACGTTGGATGACATTCTGGAATCTGGCGCACGTTGGATGACATTCTGGAATCGGGCGCACGTTGGATGACATTCTGGAATCTGGCGCACGTTGGATGACATTCTGGAATCTGCTGTACGTTGGATGACATTCTGGAATCTGGCGCACGTTGGATGACATTCTGGAATCTGGCGTACGTTGGATGACATTCTGGAATCTGGAGTACGTTGGATGACATTCTGGAATCTGGAGTACGTTGGATGACATTCTGCAATCGGGCGCACGTTGGATGACATTCTGCAATCGGGCGCACGTTGTATGACATTCTGGAATCTGGCGCACGTTGGATGACATTCTGGAATCGGGCGCACGTTGGATGACATTCTGGAATCTGCTGTACCTTGGATGACATTCTGGAATCTGGCGCCACGTTGGATGACATTCTGCATCTGGCGCACGTTGGCTGACACTCTGCAATCGGGCGCACGATGGATGACATTCTGGAATCGGGCGTACGTTGGATGACATTCTGCAATCGGGCGTACGTTGGATGACATTCTGGAATCTGGCGCACGTTGGATGACATTCTGGAATCTGGCGCACGTTGGATGACATTCTGCAATCGGGCGCACGTTGGATGACATTCTGCAATCGGGCGTACGTTGGATGACATTCTGCAATCGGGCGTACGTTGGATGACATTCTGCAATCTGGCGTACGTTGGATGGCATTCTAGTAGCTGGCGCACATTGGATGACATTCTGGAATCTGGCGCACGTTGGATGACATTCTGGAATCT
This sequence comes from Phyllomedusa bahiana, assembly GCA_025379985.1. Classification (NCBI taxonomy): domain Eukaryota; kingdom Metazoa; phylum Chordata; class Amphibia; order Anura; family Hylidae; genus Phyllomedusa; species Phyllomedusa bahiana. Next base: position 17,875 of record JAODAL010053908.1, on the reverse strand, counting down.
GGCGCACGTTGGATGACATTCTGCAATCGGGCGCACGTTGGATGACATTCTAGTAGCTGGCGCACGTTGGATGACTTTCTGCAATCGGGCGCACGTTGGATGACATTCTGGAATCGGGCGCACGTTGGATGACATTCTGGAATCGGGCGCACGTTGGATGACATTCTGCAATCGGGCGTACGTTGGATGACATTCTGGAATCTGGCACACGTTGGATGACATTCTGGAATCTGGCGCACATTGGATGACATTCTGCAATCGGGCGCACATTGGATGACATTCTGCAATCGAGCGCACGTTGGATGACATTCTGGAATCGGGCGCACGTTGGATGACATTCTGGAATCTGGCGCACGTTGGATGACATTCTGGAATCTGGCGCACGTTGGATGACATTCTGGAATCGGGCGTACGTTGGATGACATTCTGGAATCGGCGTACGTTGGATGACATTCTGGAATCTGCTGTACGTTGGATGACATTCTGGAATCTGGCGGGCGTTGGATGACATTCTGGAATCGGGCGTACGTTGGATGACAATCTGGAATCGGGCGTACGTTGGATGACAATCTGGAATCTGGCGAACGTTGGATGACATTCTGGAATCGGGCGCACGTTGGATGACATTCTTGTATCTGGCGCACGTTGGATGTCATTCTTCTATCGGGCGCACGTTGGATGACATTCTGCAATCGGGCGCACGTTGGATGACATTCTGGAATCTGGAGCACGTTGGATGGCATTCTAGTAGTTGGCGCACGTTGGATGGCATTCTGGAATCGGGCGTACGTTGGATGTCATTCTGGAATCGAGCGTACGTTGGATGACATTCTGGAATCTGCTGTATGTTGGATGACATTCTGGAATCTGCTGTACGTTGGATGACATTCTGGAATCTGGTGTACGTTGGATGACATTCTGGAATCTGCTGTACGTTGGATGGCATTCTGCAATCGGGCGTACGTTGGATGACATTCTGGAATCGGGCGCACGTTGGATGACATTCTGCAATCGGGCGTACGTTGGATGACATTCTGCAATCGGGCATACGTTGGATGACATTCTGCAATCGGGCGTACGTTGGATGACATTCTGCAATCGGGCGTACGTTGGATGACATTCTGGAATCTGGCGCACGTTGGATAACATTCTAGTAGCTGCCGTATGTTGGATGACATTCTGGAATCTGCTGTATGTTGGATGACATTCTGGAATCGGGCGCACGTTGGATGACATTCTGGAATCTGGCGCACATTGGATGACATTCTGGAATCGGGCGCACATTGGATGACATTCTGGAATCTGGCGCACGTTGGATGACATTCTGGAATCGGGCGCACATTGGATGACATTCTGGTAGCTGGCGTACGTTGGATGACATTCTGGAATCTGCTGTATGTTGGATGACATTCTGGAATCGGGCGCACGTTGGATGACATTCTGGAATCGGGCGCACGTTGGATGACATTCTGGAATCTGGAGCACGTTGGATGGCATTCTAGTAGTTGGCGCACGTTGGATGGCATTCTGGAATCGGGCGTACGTTGGATGACATTCTGCAATCGGGCGTACGTTGGATGACATTCTGGAATCGGGCGCACGTTGGATGACATTCTGGAATCGGGCGCATGTTGGATGACATTCTAGTAGCTGGCGCACGTTGGATGACATTCTAGTATCTGGCGCACGTTGGATGACATTCTGGAATCGGGCGCACGTTGGATGACATTCTGGAATCTGGCGCACATTGGATGACATTCTGGAATCTGGCGCACGTTGGATGACATTCTGCAGTCGGGCGGAGGTTGGATGACATTCTGGAATCTGGCGTACGTTGGATGACATTCTGGAATCTGGCGTACGTTGGATGGCATTCTGGAATCGGGCGCACATTGGATGACATTCTGGAATCTGGCGCACGTTGGATGACATTCTGGAATCTGGCGCACATTGGATGACATTCTGGAATCTGGCGCACATTGGATGACATTCTGGAATCTGGCGCACGTTGGATGACATTCTGGAATCGGGCGTACGTTGGATGACATTCTGGAATCGGGCGCACGTTGGATGGCATTCTGGAATCGGGCGCACGTTGGATGACATTCTGGAATCGGGCGCACGTTGGATGTCATTCTGGAATCTGGCGTACGTTGGATGACATTCTGGAATCGGGCGCACGTTGGATGGCATTCTGGAATCGGGCGCACGTTGGATGACATTCTAGTAGCTGGCGCACGTTGGATGACATTCTGGAATCGGGCGCACGTTGGATGACATTCTGGAATCTGGAGTACGTTGGATGACATTCTGGAATCGGGCGCACGTTGGATGACATTCTGGAATCTGGCGCACATTGGATGACATTCTGGAATCTGGCGCACGTTGGATGACATTCTGGAATCGGGCGCACGTTGGATGACATTCTGGAATCGGGCGCACGTTGGATGACATTCTGGAATCTGGCGCACGTTGGATGACATTCTGGAATCTGGCGCACGTTGGATGACATTCTGGAATCTGGCGCACGTTGGATGACATTCTGGAATCTGGCGCACGTTGGATGACATTCTGGAATCGGGCGTACGTTGGATGACATTCTGGAATCTGGCGCACGTTGGATGACATTCTGGAATCGGGCGTACGTTGGATGACATTCTGGAATCTGCTGTACGTTGGATGACATTCTGGAATCTGCTGTACGTTGGATGACATTCTGGAATCGGGCGTACGTTGGATGACATTCTGGAATCTGCTGGACGTTGGATGACATTCTGGAATCTGGCGCACGTTGGATGACATTCTGGAATCGGGCGTACGTTGGATGACATTCTGGAATCTGGAGTACGTTGGATGACATTCTGCAATCGAGCGCACGTTGGATGACATTCTGGAATCGGGCGCACGTTGGATGACATTCTGGAATCTGGCGCACGTTGGATGACATTCTGGAATCTGGCGCACGTTGGATGACATTCTGGAATCTGGCGCACGTTGGATGACATTCTGGAATCTGGCGCACGTTGGATGACATTCTGGAATCTGGCGCACGTTGGATGACATTCTGGAATCGGCCGCACGTTGGATGACATTCTGGAATCGGGCGCACGTTGGATGACATTCTGGAATCTGCTGTACGTTGGATGACATTCTGGAATCTGCTGTACATTGGATGACATTCTGGAATCTGGCGTACGTTGGATGGCATTCTAGTAGCTGGCGCACATTGGATGACATTCTGGAATCTGGCGCACATTGGATGACATTCTGGAATCGGGCGCACGTTGGATGACATTCTGGAATCGGGCGTACGTTGGATGACATTCTGGAATCTGGCGGGCGTTGGATGACATTCTGCAATCGGGCGCACGTTGGATGACATTCTGGAATCGGGAGAACGTTGGATGACATCCTGGAATCTGGCGCACGTTGGATGACATTCTGGAATCTGGCGCACGTTGGATGACATTCTGGAATCGGGCGCACTTTGGATGACTTTCTGGAATCGGGCGCACATTGGATGACATTCTGGAATCGGGCGTACGTTGGATGACATTCTGCAATCTGGCGTACGTTGGATGACATTCTGGAATCTGGCGTACGTTGGATGACATTCTGGAATCTGGCGCACGTTGGATGACATTCTGGAATCTGGCGTACGTTGGATGGCATTCTGGAATCTGCTGTTCGTTGGATGACATTCTGTAATCGGGCGCACGTTGGATGAGATTCTGGAAGTTGGCGCACGTTGGATGAAATTCTGGAATCTGGCGTACGTTGGATGGCATTCTGGACTCTGGCGCATGTTGGATGGCATTCTGGAATCTGCTGTTCGTTGGATGACATTCTGCAATCGGGCGCACGTTGGATGACATTCTGCAATCGGGCGTACGTTGGATGACATTCTGCAATCGGACGCACGTTGGATGACATTCTGAAATCTGGCGCACGTTGGATGACATTCTGGAATCGGGCGCACGTTGGATGACATTCTGGAATCTGGCGCACATTGGATGGCATTCTGGAATCGGGCGAACGTTGGATGACATTATGGAATCTGCATTACGTAGTATGACCTTCTGGAATCTGGTGTACGTTGGATGACATTCTGGAATCGGGCGCACGTTGGATGGCATTCTAGTAGCTGGCGCACGTTGGATGACATTCTGGAATCGGGCGCACGTTGGATGACATTCTGGAATCGGGCGTACGTTGGATGACATTCTGGAATCTGCTGTACGTTGGATGACATTCTGGAATCTGGCGCACGTTGGATGACATTCTGGAATCTGGCGCACGTTGGATGACATTCTGGAATCTGGCGCACGTTGGATGACATTCTGGAATCGGGCGCACGTTGGATGACATTCTAGTAGCTGGCGCACGTTGGATGACATTCTGCAATCGGGCGTACGTTGGATGACATTCTTGTAGCTGGCGCACGTTGGATGACATTCTGCAATCTGGCGTACGTTGGATGACATTCTGGAATCTGGCGCACGTTGGATGACATTCTGGAATCTGGCGTACGTTGGATGGCATTCTGGAATCTGGCGCATGTTGGATGACATTCTGGAATCTGGCGTACGTTGGATGGCATTCTGGAATCGGGCGCACGTTGGATGACATTCTGGACTCTGGCGCACGTTTGATGCCATTCTGGAATCGGGCGCACGGTGGATGACATTCTGGAATCGGGCGCACGTTGGATGACATTCTGGAATCTGGCGCACGTTGGATGACATTCTGGAATCGGGCGCACGTTGGATGACATTCTGGAATCGGGCGCACGTTGGATGACATTCTGGAATCTGGCGCACGTTGGATGGCATTCTGGAATCTGGCGCATGTTGGATGGCATTCTGCAATCGGGCGTACGTTGGATGACATTCTGCAATCTGGCGTACGTTGGATGACATTCTGGAATCTGGCGCACGTTGGATGACATTCTGGAATCTGGCGCACGTTGGATGACATTCTGGAATCTGGCGCATGTTGGACGGCATTCTGGAATCGGGCGTACGTTGGATGACATTCTGGAATCTGGCGCACGTTGGATGACATTCTGCAATCGGGCGCACGTTGGATGACATTCTGCAATCGGGCGCACGGTGGATGACATTCTGGAATCTGGCGTACGTTGGATGACATTCTGGAATCGGGCGTACGTTGGATGACATTCTGGAATCGGGCGCACGTTGGATGACATTCTGGAATCTGGTGCACGTTGGATGACATTCTGGAATCGGGCGCACGTTGGATGACATTCTAGTAGCTGGCGCACGTTGGATGACATTCTGCAATCTGGCGTACGTTGGATGACATTCTGGAATCTGGCGCACGGTGGATGACATTCTGGAATCGGGCGCACATTGGATGACATTCTGGAATCTGGCGCACGTTGGATGACATTCTGGAATCTGGCGCACGTTGGATGACATTCTGCAATCGGGCGCACGTTGGATGACATTCTGCAATCGGGCGTACGTTGGATGACATTCTAGTAGCTGGCGGGCGTTTTCAGACGAGTATAGATTTAATTGTCTATATTTCATGTATTTTATATTTACGACCTTATTTTTGAGTTTGTATAAGTTGTTTTATCGGATTACGATGATACTTTATGTATTTTGAGGCATTTGAACTCCTTTTCGCTCTTGTGCTGCTCAGCCTCGTTTTTTTGTTATCTGATCCCGGTGTCGCTTGTGTTTGTTCTTTTGGGACCTGATGCAGTAAACTTGTGGTTTGAGACACGCGTTGTCTTTTAGTTTTCTTGTTGCCTGAATAATAGACACTTAAATAGCGGCGAGAGCCCAGAGTCCTGTTATTCTCGGCACATATTAAACATTGGCACTAATCCTCTCCCTGGCAGCCGCGTCTGCGTTGTCTTTCTGCCGTGGCTCATCTCGCAGGTGCTGATCTCCCCGTGAACTCAGAGCATCGGCAGCGCGTGTTTCTGAAGGTTCTTGAAGCCCCTTTGTGAGTTTTACTTCCCTAGCACAACCGCTTCAGGTGAGCGCCACAATTTCAAGGACTTTCACATCGCGCTTCCTTTAAACCAGAACATGTGCACGAACTTTGTTGTAAGGAAGCTCGCTCCTGCTCGCGAAATGCGTGGTTTCTGGTTTCTCCTGTGTAAATTCAATAAAATATGACACTAAAATATTGGTATTTTTGCACAAGTGTCATACGTCGCTCTAGTTAATCCACCAGCCCCACAATCCTCTTCTAAAATATCCCTGGATGTATTTAAGGAGATGTTCTTCTGGAATCTACGGAGGTTCCCCCTGTATATAAGGATTATTCCCCTGTATATCAGGTGGTCCCCTGTCTCCTGTCTCCTGTATATCGGGCAGTCTCCTGTCTCCTGTCTCCTGTATATTGGGCGGTCTTCTGTCTCCTGTATATCGGGCGGTCCCCTGTCTCCCTGTATATCAGGTGGTCCCCTGTCTCCTGTATATCAGGTGGTCCCCTGTCTCCTGTATATCAGGTGGTCACCTGTCTCCTGTCTCCTGTATATCGGGCGGTCTCCTGTATATCGGGTGGTCCCCTGTCTCCTGTATATCAGGTGGTTGCCTGTCTCCTGTATATCGGGTTGACGCCAGTCTCCTGTATAACGGGTGGTCCCTCCTATATATCGGGTAGTCTCCTGTATATCGGGTGGTCTCCTGTCTCCTGTATATCGGGCGGTCTCCTGTCTCCTGTATATCGGGTGGTCTCCTGTCTCCTGTATATCAGGTGGTCCCCTGTCTCCTGTATATCGGGTGGTCTCCTGTCTCCTATATATCGGGTGGTCTCCTGTCTCCTGTATATCGGGTGGTCTCCTGTATATCGGGTGCCCCCCCTGTATATTGGGATGGATCAGCTTTGCTCCTTCTCCTTGATGCAGATGAATGTGGCCTCCTGACATCTGGGACAATGGTCCCTGTGGGGGGTCAGACAGATCCGTGTCCGGGGGCAGCGACCAATCCTGGAGGTGACACCTGCTGTCTGCCCAAGCCACCGCCGGTATATAGGGAGGAGCGGCCGCAGCCTGGACAGACGGGGACTGGACTGCCACAGGTGAGGGCTGACCCCCAGCAGACGGGGTATCTAATCCTAGAGTGCGGTACTGATGTATCTAGTCCTAGAGTGCGGTATAGTGATGTATCTAATCCTAGAGTGCGGTGCTGATGTATCTAATCCTAGCATGTAATACTGTGCTGATGTATCTAATCCTAGAGTGCGGTGCTGATGTATCTAATCCTAGAGTGCGGTACTGATTTATCTAATCCTAGAGTGCAGTATAGTGATGTATCTAATCCTAGAGTGCAGTATAGTGATGTATCTAATCCTAGAGTGTGGTGCTGATGTATCTAATCCTAGCGTATAATACTGTGCTGATGTATCTAATCCTAGAGTGTAACACTGTGCTGATGTATCTAATCCTAGAGTGTAATACTGTGCTGATGTATCTAATCCTAGAGTGTAACACTGTGCTGATGTATCTAATCCTAGCGTGTAATACTGTGCTGATGTATCTAATCCTAGAGTGTAACACTGTGCTGATGTATCTAATCCTAGCGTGTAATACTGTGCTGATGTATCTAAGCCTAGCGTGTAATACTGTGCTGATGTATCTAAGCCTAGCGTGTAATACTGTACTGATTTATCTAATCCTAGAGTGCAGTATAGTGTAGTGATGTATCTAATCCTAGAGTGTAATACTGTGCTGATGGATCTAATCCTAGTGTGCAATACTGTGCTGATGTATCTAATCCTAGAGTGTAACACTGTGCTGATGTATCTAAGCCTAGCGTGTAACACTGTGCTGATGTATCTATGTGTTTCCGAGGCTCCATTGTCCTCGGTTACAATGTATCAATGTGTTTCCGAGGCTCCATTGTCCTCGGTTACAATGTATCAATGTCTTCCCGAGGCTCCATTGTCCTCGGTTACAATGTATCAATGTGTTTCCGAGGCTCCATTGTCCTCGGTTACAATGTATCAATGTGTTTCCGAGGCTCCATAGTCCTCGGTTACAATGTATCAATGTGTTTCCGAGGCTCCATTGTCCTCGGTTACAATGTATCAATGTCTTCCCGAGGCTCCATTGTCCGGATTCTGTTCGTCGCCCTCACTCTGTTCTGTGGCGGCTCCTCTTCCCCCATCCTCCCCTGGGTCTAGGATTCTGTCTCCATTGAGCTGAGGAAGCGCCGCTGTCGGCGTGAAACGCGTCGTCCGGTTTTTAATGTGTTTGCATGGACGCGTCTCACCGCTCCGCGTCAGGTGCTCATAACATATAGTGTTATGTTCCTGTGTATATCCCAAGGCAGAGCCCCCAGCGCCCCCTGTTCTATCTACTAATTCAGCTTCTGTATATGTTTATGTATAAAAGGAGGTGTCCCCCCTGTAAATAAGGAGATATCCCCCCTCTATATAAGGAGGTATCTCCCTGTATATAAGGAGGTATCCCCCTGTACATAAGGAGGTATCGCTTCATGTATATAAGAAGGTATCTCCCCTCTACATAAGGAGGTATCTCCCCTGTATATAAGAAGGTATCTCCCTGTATATAAGGAGGTATCTCCCCTGTATATAAGGAGGTATCCCCCCTGTATATAAGGAGGTATCCCCCCTGTATATAAGGAGGTATCTCCCCTCTACATAAGGAGGTATCCCCCCTCGACATAAGGCGGTATCCCCACGGTATAACAGACGGTATCTCCCTGTATATCAGAAGGTATCTCCCCTCTACATAAGAAGGTATCCCCCCGGTATATAAGAAGGTATCTCCCCTGTATATAAGAAGGTATCTCCCCTGTATATAAGAAGGTATCCCCCCTCTACATAAGGAGGTATCTCCCTGTATATAAGGAGGTATCTCCCCTGTACATAAGGAGGTATTCCCCTGTACATAAGGAGGTATCGCTTCATGTATATAAGGAGGTATCCCCCCTGTATATAAGAAGGTATCTCCCTGTATATAAGGAGGTATCTCCCCTCTACATAAGGAGGTATCCCCAATGTATATAAGAAGGTATCTCCCCTGTATATAAGAAGGTATCTCCCCTGTATATAAGAAGGTATCTCCCCTGTATATATGAAGGTATCACCCCTCTACATAAGGAGGTATCTCCCCTCTACATAAGGAGGTATCCCCCCTGTATATAAGAAGGTATCTCCCTGTATATAAGGAGGTATCTCCCCTCTACATAAGGAGGTATCTCCCCTCTACATAAGGAGGTATCCCCCCTGTATATAAGGAGGTATCTCCCCTGTATATAAGGAGGTATCTCCCCTGTACATAAGGAGGTATCGCTTCATGTATATAAGGAGGTATCCCCCCTGTATATAAGAAGGTATCTCCCTGTATATAAGGAGGTATCTCCAATGTATATAAGAAGGTATCTCCCTGTATATAAGGAGGTATCTCCCCTCTACATAAGGAGGTATCGCTTCATGTATATAAGGAGATATCCCCCTGTATATAAGGAATAATGCCCCTGTATATAAAGAGATATCGTTTTCTGTACATTAGGAGCCAAGTAATAGTGTTAAAATACACAAAAAGGACCGAAGCGCCCACCTGTGCAGGATTTACTGTGACAATAGTAAGAGCCAGAAAGGTAACTGCTCACCTGGCGCGGCCGGACAATGTTGGTACAAGTCACTGAAGCGCTTATTCTCGCCGGAGTGTATATACAGCAGCTGCCTCCACTCGATGGAGTGTATATACAGCAGCTGCCTCCACTCGATGGAGTGTATATACAGCAGCTGCCTCAACTCGAGTGGGTGTATAGACAGCAGATGCCTCCAAATCGATGGGGTGTATATTTTCAGCAGCTGCCTCCACTCGATGGGGTGTATATACAGCAGCTGCCTCCACTCGATGGGGTGTATATACAGCAGCTGCCTCCACTCGATGGGGTGTATATACAGCAGCTGCCTCCACTCGATGGGGTGTATATACAGCAGCTGCCTCCACTCGATGGGGTGTATATACAGCAGCTGCCTCCACTCGATGGGGTGTATATACAGCAGCTGCCTCCACTCGATGGGGTGTATATACAGCAGCTGCCTCCACTCGATGGGGTGTATATACAGCAGCTGCCTCCACTCGATGGGGTGTATATACAGCAGCTGCCTCCACATCTCGATGGGTGTATATACAGCAGTCGCCTCCCATCGATGGAGTGTATATACAGCAGCTGCCTCCACTCGATGGGGTGTATATACAGCAGCTGCCTCCACTCGATGGGGTGTATATACAGCAGCTGCCTCCACTCGATGGGGTGTATATACAGCAGCTGCCTCCACTCGATGGGGTGTATATACAGCAGCTGCCTCCACTCGATGGGGTGTATATACAGCACTGCCCTCCACTCGATGGGGTGTTTTATCAGCAGCTGCCTCCACTCGATGGGGTGTTATATAGCAGCTGCCTCCACCGATGGGGTGTATATACAGCAGCTGCCTCCACTCGATGGGGTTATATCCCACCAGTGCCTCTACTCGATTGGGGTGTATAATACAGCACTGCCTCCACTCGTGGAGTTGTATGATAACACCCAGCTTCACTCAAAGGGTTGTATATACAGCAGCTGCCTCCATGATGGGTGTATATACAGCAGCTCCCTCCACCCGATGAGGGGTGTATTATACAGCAGCTGCCCCCACCGATGGGGTGTATATACAGCAGCTGCCTCTTCCCTCGATGGGGTGTATATACAGCAGCTGCCTCCACTCGATGGGGTGTATATACAGCAGCTGCCTCTACTCGATGGGGTGTATATACTCCCCGCAGATCCGGATCCACGGATGGCAGATACAGCAGGTGTTGGCAGAACGAGAGATCTTCTGGGTTTATAAGTTAATTACAATTACCCCTAATGGCCTGAATGAGCTGCAGGGGTCAGTCCTCTAATCAACCAATTATTCCCTGACCTTTCCTATCAGCTTTAGTCAATATCCGCTATTTACATAAAATTCGGTAAGAAAGCAGGTTACGTTATTGCCCAGATTCTTATAGTTGTGATCCAGCTCCTCATACAGCACATAGACCAGGAATGATCCCGCTTTTTCTATCCTTCTTTTTAAACAAGATTTATTATGTTTTCTGGTTTATTATTGGGATCTTTTATTGTTACAAGTTGTAAATGAGCTCGTTATGTATGTTTTTACAATGTATCTATTTGTCTTCATTGGTCGGGCTGGAGACACCGCTCGGCCTCGCCTTCACAGCGCGGTTCTTTTTAAACCCGTCGGTTGTATTCTGAACTTTGTGTCCTGATGAAGCGGCTCTGGGAGCCGTGAAACGCGTGGTCATAATACATGAGACACTAATATAGTGGCATTTGCCCAAGTGCCGTTTGTACCTTGCTAATAGTATAGTAGGAAAGAAGAACACTCGTAACAGGAGTGTAATTAGGAGTTCCCGTGGCGCTTTCAGGGGCAAAAACAATTCAAAGAAAAGTCAACTTAAGCATCAAGCTGGTTTATTAAAGTAAATATAAAACAGGGAAGCTACGCGTTTCACAGGGACTCTACCCTGCTTCCTCAGACACCTGTATAGTATAGTAGCACTAGTGCCCTTCTTGCTATATCTGTATGTAAGGAGGTATCTCCCTGTATATAACGAGGTATCCCCTGTATATAAGGAGGTGTCTCTCTCTCTCTCTCTCTCTCTCTATATATATATGCAGAAAAATGGGAAGAAGGGAGAGAGATGGCACTCTATGCGAGGTCCGTCTATAGCAGTTAAAAGGCACTTAAAACAATTGTCAGGGTGCTCACCTTTAGTCGTTGTGCGGGGTACTTTAGAGGCACAACACTCATATGAATTTTGCATAGGCTCTGTCTGAGCCTCGGAAACAGCAGCCGCTTGATCCTCTCCTCTGAATCCATGACATGTGACACTGTATCATTTGAGAAAGTGCCGGTTCAGGGCACGAAACGCGTTATGTGTGTTACAATTTTTTGCTGAGGTTAAGACCTTTTGCACTTTATATCAAATAAACATAATCTTTTATTCAACGCTATCCTCCGCGAGGTTTTGTTTCAAGAACGAGCGCCCGGTCCATCGCATTTTGTGCAGTGTTCTCTCTCTCTCTCTCTCTCTCTATATATATATACATACACTGCCAGGGGCGCAGCTATAGGGGGTGCAGAGGTAGCAGTCGCTACCGGGCCCTGCAGCCTGAGGGGGCCCCAAAGGCCCTCCTGCTACAGCATTGTCAATGGCTCATGGTAACTGAGGGGCCCTATTTCACTATTTGCACCAGGGCCCAGAAGCTTCACGTTACGCCTCTGTACACTGCTCTGTATTTCCCATCTGGTGTATCTAAGCTGAGAGCTTCTGGTTACAGGCAGAGTCTCTACCGCCCGACCCCTGTCAGGATGAGGAGATCGGTGCTGCTGCTGGTTCTGTGGCTGAGGATGGCCGTCAGTAGTGGGTAAGTGACAGTGCCGCCCCCACCAGGGCACTGTACATGTGTCAGTAACAGATGATGGATGTGTCAGTAAGGAGCGCTCTATGTATCAGTAACAGATGACGGATGTGTCAGTAAGGAGCGCTCTATGTATCAGTAACAGATGATGGATGTGTCAGTAAGGAGCGCTCTATGTATCAGTAACAGATGATGGATGTGTCAGTAAGGAGCGCTCTATGTATCAGTAACAGATTATGGATGTGTCAGTAAGGAGCGCTCTATGTATCAGTAGCAGAGTATGGATGTGTCAGTAACAGATGATGAGGTGTCAGTAAGGAGCGCTCTATGTATCAGTAGCAGTTGATCAGTGTCAGTATCATACACTATGTGTCAGTAAGTGACCGCTCTCTGCCCCGGTGTCAGGCGCTGGTGTGAGCGGACGGAGCAGGTGATGGAGGAGGAGGTTGTCGCCCCCAGGAGGGAGCAGGAGGTGCCGTGTTCCAGCCTCTATCAGTACAACATGGAGGGCTGGAGGCTGGACCGGGAGAAGATGAGGCTGCAGCGCGGAGGGGCCGGCATGTGCTTCATCTACAGGTCAGTGTCACCTCCCAGGGGCCAAACCTGAGACATACAACCTGCCCCATAGAGAGTAACCAGCCGGAGGGGCCCTCCAAGCATCATGTCACCTCCCAGAGGCCAAACCTGAGACATACAGCAACCTGCCCCATAGAGAGTAACCAGCCGGAGGGACCCTCCAAGCATCATGTCACCTCCCAGAGGCCAAACCTGAGACATACAACAACCTGCCCCATAGAGAGTAACCAGCCGGAGGGGCCCTCCAAGCATCATGTCACCTCCCAGAGGCCAAACCTGAGACATACAACAACCTGCCCCATAGAGAGTAACCAGGGTGGAGGGCCCTCCAAACATAGTCACTCCCCGAGGCCAAACCCGAGACATACAACAACCGCCCCCCTGGAGAACCAGCCGGAGGGGCCCCCCCAAGCATAGTCACTCCGAGGGGCCAAACCTAAACAACAAAACCTGCCCATAAGGTAACCAACAAGGGGGGCCCCCTAAAGCTCTGTCCCTCCGAGGGGCCAAATTAGACATACAAAAAATCCCCCATAGGAAAACCAGGGAGGGCCCTAAAAGCATAGTCACCCCCCCGGGGGGGCCCAAACTGAGAAAAAAAACCCCCCCCATAGAGGTAACCCACCCGGAGGGCCCCCTCCAAGCATCAGTCACCTAGAGGGGCCAACTGAGAATACAAAAACCGCCCGGGGTTTAACCCCGGAGGGCCCTCAAGCATTTGTCACCCCCAGGCCCAAACCGAGAATAAAACAACCTGCCCAAGAGAGTAACCAGCCGGGGGGCCCCCAAGCCATGCCCTCGGGCCAAACCGGAAATAAAACTCCCCCATAATTTAAACCCAGCCGGAGGGACCTCCAAGCTCATGTCACTTCCCAGGGCCAAACTAGACATACAAATCCCCCATAGAGAGAAACAGCCGGGGGGACCTCCAAGCATCATTACCTGGGGGGGCCCAACCTGAGACAACAAAACCCTGCCCCATAGAGTGTAACCAGCCGGAGGGACCCTCCAAGAAATTGTCACCCCCCCAGGGGCAAACTGAGATTACAACCGGCCCCAAATGGAGAAACCCAGCCGGGGGCCCCCTCCAAGCATCATGCCCACCCCCAGGGGCCAACCTGGACATACAAACCCCCCCATGAGGTAACCACCCGGAGGGGCCTCAAGATATGTCACCCCCCAGGGGCCCAAACCCTGAACTACAACCTCTCCTAGAGTGTCCCCCGGAGGGGCCCCCAAGATAGTACCCCCCAGGGCCCAAAATGAGCATAAACACCTCCCCCAAAGAGGAAACCCCGCGGAGGACCCCCCGCTATGCCCTCCGGGGGGGCCCAAAACCCCTGAGACATCGAAATGCCCCATGAGAGAAACCACCCGGGAGGGACCTCCAAGCATCAGTACCTCCCAGGGCCCAAACCCGAGACTAACAACCTCCCCCTAAGTGTCCCACCCGGAGGACCCCCCAAGCATCATTCACCCCCCAGGGGCCCAAAACCCTGAGACATAAAACCTGCCATAGAGAGAAACCCAGCGAGGGACCCCCCAAGCATCATGTCACCCCCAAGGCCAAACTGGACATACAAAAACCTCCCCCATAGAGAGTAACCAGCCGGAGGGGCCCCTCCCAAGCCAAAACCGAGACAAAACATATTTTCTAACTTTTGAAAATGGAAAAGCAGGAGATCGAAGGGGCAAAAAATTTGCAGGGCACGCCCATCTTTTTAAAAAGCCCCCCTTAAAAAAAAGCCCCCCCCACTCCCCCAACTGCATTATGGTTTGGGGGAAGAAAGCCAGGAGATCCCTTTTGCCGGGTAGTCCCCCTTACAGGCGGGTAGATCCCCCCTTGTACCCAGTAGATGCCCCCTTTGTTACCAGGTGTTCCCCCTTTATACCAGGAGTTGCCCCCTTTGATGAGGTAGTTGCCCCCTCTGAAAGCCATGTAGTTGCCCCCCTCTGTAACCAGGTAGATGCCCCCTCGCAAGCCAGTAGAGCCCCCTCTGTAAGCCCAGGTAGTTGCCCCCCTCTGTAAGCCAGGTAGTTGCCCCCCTCTGAAAAAGCCAGGAGAGCCCCCCCTCTGTCAGCCGGGTAGACCCCCTCTCTGTCAGCCAGGTAGAGCCCCCCTCTGTCAGCCAGGAGAGCCCCCCTTGTCAGCCAGGTAGATGCCCCTCTGTCAGCCAGGAAGTTGCCCCGTCTGTCAGCCAGGAAGTTCCCCCCTTCAGCCAGGTAGATGCCCCCTCTGTCAGCCAGGTAGATGCCCCCTCAGTCCAGCCAGGGTAGAGCCCCCCTCTGTCAGCCAGGTAGATGCCCCCTCTGTCAGCCAGGTAGATGCCCCCTATGTCAGCCAGGTAGAGCCCCCCCCTCTGTCAGCCAGGTAGATGCCCCCCTCTGTCAGCCAGGTAGAGCCCCCCTGTCAGCCAGGTAGAGCCCCCCTGTGTCAGCCGGTAGATGCCCCCCTCTTCAGCCGGGTAGACCCCCCCCTATACTAATAAAAATAAAACAATAAAATCCACTTACCTCACCAGGCTCCTGCAGCTCCGGCCGATCTCCTCAGCGGCGCAGGGGAGTGAGTGCAGCCGCGCGTCACTTCCCCTGCGCCGCTGACCTGTATGTAGAGCGCGCACAGGCGCCGGACATACAGGGGGAGAAGAGAGGAGGGAACGATCCCTCCTGCCTCCTCCCTGCACAGCAAGACTCCGGGCGGGTGAAGCGGGCGCAGCGGCTGCTTCACCCGCCTGTGAGAACGGACCGGCGGCGCCAGAGTAGTGCACTAGCGCTACTCTTGCGCCGCGACCATTTAAAGAGCCCCCGCCGCCTGCTGGTGGCAGGAGGAATGCCAGCTCTCCCGGGAGGGCGGGGGGGGGGGGGACCCCAAATAGCGGGACCCCCTCGCCAAAAACGAGAGAGTTGGCAAGTATGGACATAAAAACAACCTGCCCCATAGAGAGTAACCAGCCGGAGGGACCCTCCAAGCATCATGTCACCTCCGAGGGGCCAAACCTGAGACATACAACAACCTGCCCCATAGAGTGTAACCAGCCGGAGGGACCCTCCAAGCATCATGTCACCTCCGAGGGGCCAAACCTGAGACATACAACAACCTGCCCCATAGAGAGTAACCAGCCGGAGGGACCCTCCAAGCATCATGTCACCTCCCAGAGGCCAAACCTGAGACATACAACCTGCCCCATAGAGTGTAACCAGCCGGAGGGGCCCTCCAAGCATCATGTCACCTCCGAGGAAAAAACCCGGACTACAACCCGCCCAAAGGTAACCGGGGAGGCCCCCCAACACATGTCACCCCCAGGGGCCAAACCTGAGACATCAACCGCCCCATGGGGAAACCCGCCGGAGGGGCCCTCCAAGCATCATGCACCCCCCAGGGCCAAAACCTGAGACTACAAACCCGCCCATAGGGGAAAAAACCAGCCGGGGGCCCCCCCAAAGATATGTCACCTAGGGCCAAACCGAGACATACAACCTCCCCCATAGGGTAACCAGGGAGGGCCCCCCAAAGCATCATTTCACCTCCCAGGGGAAAACCTGGACATACAAAACCTGCCCCATAGAGAGAACCCCCGGGGGCCCTCCAAAGCTAGTCCCCCCCCAGGGCCCAAACCTGAGACATACGCAACCTCCCCCATGAGAGTAACACCGGGGGGCCCCCCAAGCTCATGTCCCTGGGGGCCAAACCTGAGACATCCCAAAAACCTGCCCCATGGGTAACCACCCGGGGGGCCCCCCAAAGCTATTTCACCTCCCGGGGGAAAACCGAGCATACAAAAACCCCGCCCCATAAGGTAACCACCGGGGGGCCCTAAAGCATCATGCACCTCCAGGGCCCAAAACCCGAGACATAAAACCTCCCCCCATAGAGAAAACCAGCCGGAGGGCCCCTCCAAGCATCAGCACCTCCAGGGAAACCCCCTGAGACATAAAAACCTGCCCCATAGAAGTAACACCGGGGGCCTCCAAAGCTCATGTCACCTCCAGGGCCCCAACCCCTGGACATAAAAAACCTGCCCCATAGGGTAACCAGCCGGGGGGCCCCCCAAGCATATGTCACCTGGGGGGCCAAACCGAGACATACAAAACCTGCCCCAAAAGGGGTAACCCCCGGGGGCCCTCCAAGCATATGTCACCCCCCGGGGGCCCAAAACCTAGACAAAACAACCTGCCCCTAGGGGTTAACCAGCCGGGGGCCCTCCAAGCTTTGTCACCTCCCAGGGCCCAAACCCCGAAAAAATAAAAACCGGCCCCTAGAGGTAACCACCGGGGGGCCCCCACTATTCACCCCCCAGGGCCAAACCTGAACAAACAACCTGCCCCATGGGGAGAAACCCACCGGAGGGACCCCAACTCATGTCCCCTTTCCGGGCCAAACCTGGACATACAAAGCCCCATAGGGGTAACCACCCCGGGGGCCCCCTCCAAGCATCTGCACCCCCGAGGCCAACCTAGACATACAAAACCTCCCCCAAAAGGGGTAACACCGGAGGGCCCTCCAACATCATTCACCTCCGGGGGGCCCAAAACCGAGACATACCAACCTCCCCCATAAGGTAACCACCGGAGGACCCTCCAACTCATGCCCCTCCAGGGCCCAAACCGAGCTAAAAACCCGGGCCCATAGAGTGAAAACCAGCCGGGGGGGCCCCCCAAGATCAGACCTCCGGGGCCAAACCTGAGCCCAAAAACCTGCCCCCATAGAGGTAACCACGGACCCCCAAGCATCATGTAACCCCCCGGGGCCAAACCTGAGACAACAACAACCCTCCCCATAGGGTAACCAGCCGGAGGGCCCCCAAGCATCTGGTCACCCCCCAAGGAAAAACCTGAACATCAACCTCCCCAAGAGAGTAACCAGCCGGAGG
>JAODAL010053907.1:0-24964 GCA_025379985.1 Phyllomedusa bahiana | reverse complement strand
ATGAGGTCAGAGGAGTGGAAAAAATGCGAGTGGGGAGGTCAAGGCGCAAAGCAGCGACAAGTAGAAGTGGCAAAATGACACAGTGTGGAGGTCACGGCAGAACGCGCAGCTGAGGTCAGAGATTTTGCAAAAGACACAGTGTGTGGTCACGGCCCCCGCAAAAAACAGCGCAGCTCATGGGTTTTTGAGTGGCAAAATTACAAGTTTGGAGGTCCCGGAGAAACAGCAGCAGCTGAGGTGAGGGGGCATAAGACGGTTTTGGAGGTGCGGTATTAGAGCGCAGCTGAGGTATAGGTGGACATGAACAGTGGGGGGGTAGAATCAACTGGCAGATGACATAGAGGGGGCCCAAAATGACACAGTGGGGAGGTGATTGAAAACACGAAAACAGCACGTATGAGGTATAGAGTGCAAAATGACGAGTGGGGGGTCAGGCAGCAGAGCAGCAGCATGTGGTCAGAGAGTGGAAAAAGACAGAGGTGGAGGTATCGCAGAACGCACGATGAGGTCAGAGAGTGGCACAAGACCAGGTGATGTGTGGCACCAGCAACAACAGAGATAAGAACCCCGAACCCCAAAGGGAAAGGGGGGGGCCAGGGACTTTGGTAAGGGGGAACCCTAGACCCCCGTTAGTCGGGGAGTTTTTGGTTAGGTTTTTAAAGTGGGGTTTGTGTTGCATTTAATATTTATTTAAGTAATTTTGGAAAAAGGGGATGGTTTTTGGAGGGCGTTGTAATCCCTGCATTGTGTTTAAGCTCTCCCTGGTGTTTATAGTTATGAGCAGGGGGGGTTGTGATATGAGGGGAGGAGTGGTGGATGGGAAGAGTTTACTGTGAGGTGGGTGGGGTTTAGTATAGATATAACTTTGGTCTTATTCTGCTTTCCTCTTTTTTGATCAAAAGAAGGGAAAGATGTCCCCCCCCCCCCCAAAATTTAATGAATGTTGAGTTTGGGTTTTTAGTATGATCTGTACAATGATAAATGTATTATTGTATTGTTTTATATTGATTTATTGTTACGGGTTTAAAAAAAAAAAAAAAAAAAACTTTTTATTATGATACTGTGAGTACTTGTTGATTACCCGTTTAACCCAAAGGGAAGGGCGACCAAAAGCCGGGTTTCCCTAGGGTTTTCCACAGGGGGTTTTCCTCTTAGGTGTAGGTGACTCTGGGGTTTGGGATTTGTACTTGGTCAAAAAAAAAAAAAAAAAATAAAGAAAGAAAAAAAAAAAAAAAAAAAAAGGAAAAAAAGAAAAATATAAATTTGGTATTAAAAACCTGCCCACGTTTTATGTTGCGGTGCGGGAGTCGGGTGGAATTTTGCAGGTAATTTTTGGGTGGACAAATTTTTAACAAATAGGGTTTTTAAACCCATGGTGTAAAGAGGTGAGCTTTGGAAGTGGCCAGCCTTAAAGGATGTATAATGGTAATGGTCAGGGGGGGGCACGGTGGTTAAAGGAGTGAGGTCTTCGTAGGGTCAGGGGGCCCCCTAAACTGTACTGGCTTGCTAGAATGGCAAGCCAGAGGTGCCGCCCTTTTTTGCTGTTGGGGGGGTGTGTGTCAGAAGTGGGAATATCCAAAATGTTAGCACTCCACCTGACCCCTTCCATGTTTGTTTACTTAAAAATGGTTTGAAAAAAGCTGTGGCCATTTGACACAAAAGTGAAGTGTTTTTGCATTTATTCTTGTGCTTGAAAGGGATATTAGTTAGGCGGGGGTTTATCCCTATCCAAAAAACTGAGGTCATAGGTGGACAATGACAGAGTGTGGGGGTACGGCCCGAAACGCGCATGAGGTAGAGAGTGGCACAATGACACGTGTGGGGTGATGACACGAAAGCAGCATGAGGTCAGAGAGTGGAAATGAACAGTGTGGAGGTGACGGTTTCCCAGCAAAAACAGCAGCGCAGCATGAGGTCTAGAGTGGAAAAAATGACAGATGGGAAAGGTCAGGGCAGCAAGAGCTGCAGAGAGGTAGAGGTGGCAAATAACACAGTGTGGAGGTTTCGGCCACCAACAGCAGCAGCAGGCGCAGCTGGGGTCAGGGAGGGGACAAGGGGAACATTTGGGGAGGTGAGGTTCAAGAGCAGCAGTGAGGTCTTTGAGTGGCACATGAAGGTGTGGAGGTGATGGCACCAGAAACAACCAAAGAATGAGGTATAGAGTGCACAATGACAGGGGGGGGGGCCGGCAGCAAGAGCGCAGCTGAGGAGAGGGGCAAATGCGAGTGGGAGGTTGCGGCATCAACAGCAGAGCTTGGGTCAGAGAGTGGACAATGAAAAAGTGTGGAGGTGACGGCCCCAGCAAACAGCAGGAAAAATGAGGTCAGGAGGGGAAAAAATGAAGAGTGGGGGGTCAAGGCAGCAAGAGCAGCAGCATCAAGTGAGAGTGCACAATGCACAGTTGGGGTACGGAGAAACAGAGCAGATGGGCAAGAGTAGCACAATGAAACAGTGTGGAGTTGACGGCACCAGCAACAACAGCGCAGTTTCATGAGGTTATAGAGTGGCCATTAAGAGTGTGGAGGTTTCACGGCAGAAAAGCAGCAGCATGAGGTCAGGGTGGCACAATGACAGAGTGTGGGGTGACGGTATCTAGAGAGCAGCATGGGGTCTAGATGGAAAAATGACATAGTGTGGAGGTGAAGGTTTAACGAAGCGCATGAGGTCATGAGTGGCACAATGACAGAGTTTGGAGTTCACGGCAGAAACGCACGCATGAGGTCGACAGGGGCACGGACAGGTGGGGTGATGGCCCAGCAACAAAGAAGAAGCATGAGGTCATAGAGTGGAAAATTTTGCCCAAGTTAAGGTTCACCAGAAAAACAGCAGAAGCATGAGGTCAAGAGTGGCACAATGAAAATTTTGGGGAGGTGATGGCACCAGCAAAAACCCAGCAGCAGAAGAGGTCAGAGAGTGAAAATTTTGACAGATTTGTGGAGGACACGGGAAAGGCAACAGCAGCAGCTGAGGTCAGGGAGTGGCACAAAGGGAAAAAGTGTGGGGGTGACGGCTTTAAAAGGGCAGCACCCAATGAGGTCAGAGAGTGGCAAAATGAAAAGTGGGGGAGGTGCCCGGCACCAGAAACTACAGCAGCAGCAGAGCATGAGGTCAGGGGGTTTTGGCAAAATGAAAGAATGGGGAGTATTCGGCAGAACAGCACCCAAGCATGAGGCCCAGAGGTGGCACAAGCCCACATTTTGTAAAAGTGACGGCCCAGAAACAGCAGCAGGCAGCATGAGGTCATAGAGTACCCACAAGGGACAGAGTGTGGGGGTCCCCGGCAGAAACAGCAGCAGCATGAGGTAGAGGTGGCAAAAAGACACGGGTGTAGATGTGACGGACCCCAGCAACGCAGCAAAAGCATGAGGTCTAGAGTAGAACAAGGGAAGGGGTGTGGAGGTGATGGCCCGGCAAAAAACAAAAAAGCTTTGGGGTTTAAATAGAGGGGGCACAATGCCCGAGAGGCGAGGTCCCCGGCAGCAAAGGAGCGAGCGCCTTTGATGTCAGAGGGAAAAAAACCCTAGTGTGGAGAGGGACAACATAAAACAGCAAAAAAAAAGCGGGAAGGTCAAGGTGGCACAAGGGAACACGTGTGGGGTGATGGTGTGGGGTTAAGAGGTTTAAAATAATATGAAAAGCATTTTTTTTTTGAAACCCCAAGCTTTTCCCCTTTAAAAAAGATATCTCGTTTTAAAATTTGGAACCCATTTTGTCGAGAATGTTTACAGCACTTTAATGAAGCTTTTAAAGATGGTTGCGGCCGGGAAATGTAACATCTTGTTTCTTTTTCCCCGGGATAAAAACTTTGGGGTTTTTTCCCCCTTTTCCTTTAATTTTTTCTTTTCAGGGGAAATAAACTGAGTTTGTTTGATGCAACCCCAGAGACTTTTTTATCAGAAGCTGCCAAAATTAGGGGACATACGTCCGTTCCTCTCCCCCTTATCGGCCGCGCTTGTTTTTGTTTAACAGATCATATAAATATTGTGTGTAATGCTTTGGGATTGTTAGAATTATTTGGGAAAAGAATGAGTTTTTAACCCAAAACTCTGTTCTGATTTGGGTTTTTTAGGGGCGAAAACCGTGTTCCCCTTTGATCTAAATTTGGAGAAAGGGAAAAAGGGGTGCCCCCAGTTTTGGGCCCAAAAGACCCCGAAAATTTTGGGCCCCCCAAAACGGGGGGCGGGGCCCTGGGGGCCCAGGCCCCTTGAGGACCCGAAACATTGCCGGAGGCGCTCGAGGCCGGGAGGATTAAAATTTGGGAGGACGCACCCTCTAAAATCATTTTTGGATTTGATACTTCTAGGGTGTATTTAACTGCCTTTGGCCCTTTTGGGATGTCTCCGGTTAGTTGATTGCTTGTGGCATTGGCCCGGGGTGGGTGGTCACAATAAAGTGATTTCGATTTAGAAAAACTTTGACCCACCCCGGGCCACGCCCCGAATTTTTTTTTGGGCTGTGATTCCAGTATTTCCCGGATTGCCCTTTTTTTAGTCAGAAACCCTTTCCCCGGGTTGGGTTGGTGAAAATTATGGGGGAAACCCTGACGGGTCTCGGGGGTTTTAATTTGTTGGTGGGGAAATTTTTTTTGGAAACTATTTTTGGGCCCCTTTTTTAAAAAACCAAAAAAAGGGAACCCTTTTGCAAAAACCCCACAGTAATTTTAAGGAGGGTTGCTAAATGTCCATTTTCCCTTTAAGGGGAACCCCAATTTTTCCCAAAAAACTGTTTTTCTATTTTTCCCAGAGTTTTTAAAAGTGAAAATTAAATAAAGCCGCCCTCTCGGGCCCCCTGGTTTTTTTGAAAAGACAATTTTGGTTTCAGGGTTTAAATTCAAAATGGCCTCCCCCATTTTCACCGATCTTTAACCCAAATTTTAGAAAAAAATCCCTTTAAAAAATTTGGAAGGGGGGTTGGGTGGAAACCGGGAGATTCCCCCCAAACTTTGGGGGGGGCCCCAGGGAGGCCGCCCCCAAAATCGGGGGCCGGAAACCCGGGCCAACTGGTTTTTGTTTGCCTTTTCCGGGGGTTCAAAAAAAGGACCCAAAAACTTTAAAAGGGAATTTTTGGGTTTTTTTTCCAGCACCTTGTTTTTTGAAAACCCTTTCCCCGGGGGGGAAGAATTGGGCCAAGTTCGGGGAAGGAAAAGGGTCCAACCCTTTTAAACTAGTTTTGGGGGTTTACCAAATTTAAAGGGGCCGGGATTAATATTTTATATAATTTGAAAAAGCCCGGGGGGAAACCCGGTCCCCAAAATTGTGGAAACCCAAGGGTGGGATATTTTTTGTTGGGGTTGGGGGATTTTTATTTTTTTGATAAAAAAAAATTTTTTTGTTTGTGAACCGGGGATCAGGGAAACAGGCCGGGGGGCCCAAGGTTTGTTTTTGTTTTTGGGTGGGGAAAAATTGGAGATTTCCCCAAAAACTTTGGGAACCCCCAAAAAATTTTAAAATCTGTTTCAAAAAGAGATAATTTTTCCCTGAAGAGGCAGAGAATGCCCAAGGGAATTGTTTGTGGAAAAAAGGGAAAAAGGTATGTTACAAATGCATGTAAAATGTATAAGTTGGTGGATTCCCAAAGGGGCAGATTGCAGCATCCAAGGGGGCGGGGAGAAAATTTGGGGGATTTGAGGGGAAAATTGTCCGATAAGGGTTTGGCTGGAAGGGCACTTGCTCACCTCCGAGGGGCCCAAATGTTTGAAAAAGGAAGGTTTTGGGGGAAAGAAAGAAAGGCGGTGGGGCGGAGATAAATAATGATAAACCAAACTTTTAGGGGTTTATAAAAAAGTGTTTTTAAAAGGAAAATTTGTGTTAAAGGGGGCCACTGCGCCACCCCCAAATAATGGGGGGGCGATGGGGGAAAACCCGGGGGGGGAAACCCGGTGTGAAGGGGAAACCCAAAAATTTCCTTAAAGTGGGGCGGAGGTTTGTAGGAGTTGGGGCCCCCCAAGAGCTCCCCCCTTTAAGGGCTATTTCAAAAACCGCCCCTAGCCTCCCCCAAAAACCCTTTGGGGTTACACCCCCCAAGGAAAAGTATTTTTCGGGGCCCTTTTGGCTGTTTTCCCCCCCCCAAAAGGTTTCCCTGTAGTCACCCCCCGGGAAACCCCCCCCACCCCCCCGACCCACCCCCCCCTGTCCCATTTCCAGGGTTTGGGAGGAGTGCTAAAGGGGCCACAAAGGAAACCCCCCCAAACCCCCGGGGAACCCTTGGAGGGGGGGGGGATGCCCGGGAAGGAGTAGCCCCCACCCCCCCCTTCCTAAGGGGGGTTTCCCGGGGAAAAAGGGTTTGGCTCCTAGTTTAAATTGTAAACCTCCCCAGGGGGTTTGCAAACAACGAAGAGAAATGGGATCCTAAGTTTAGTTGAAATTTTTCCCAAAAGGGTTTTAAACTGGGGGAAAACAAGTGCTTTTTTCCATGGGGACATGGGGATATTCTGCCCCCATAGGGTGGAGCCAAAAGTTAACCCCCCAATCCCCAATTGTCCCCACCGAGGGGGTTTGGGCAGGGGACCCTTTAGAAAAAGTTGGCTCAAAAAGCCCAAAAAGTTTGGGTAAAAGGGGTATCTAGAAAAAAGGGGTAGAAAACCCCGGGGGTCCGCTATTTCCTCAGTGCAGGAGATCTTCCTTTTTTTTATCGATTTTGGTGGGCCCAATTTACAGCTGAAAGGATGATGACAATGAAACTACCCAGCTCCTTTTTCTGCTTTTAAACCCAATTCTTTATTTTTTTTGATGAGTGAAGAGAGGATGGACGGGTTTAACGGGGTCGATCCATCTCTCCCCCACTTATCTCCTCTGGTCTTTAAAATTTTTCCCTTTTAAATAAATGTAAAAGGGGTTTAAACCTGCATGCATTTTCCCTTTTTTTTATTCCCAAAAAATGAGAAAGAAATTTAGATGGGGTTTAAAGGTTTTTGTTTCTTCCTCCCCCAAGGGCATACAGCTGCACTTGTGAAAGAGGGTAGGTTTTGAGATTTTCACGAAAAATGACCCCCCCGATACAGGCAAAAGCCTTTCCCCCATTCCCCAGACCCCCAAAGTGGAATAGTAATTTGCCGTGATGATCTCAAGAGCCTCCACCTCCCCCTTTGTATTTTTGAAAATTTCCCCCCCAAAACCCGTTTAGTTTTGCCTACCCAAAAAAATTTGCCAGACCCCATAAAATTTCTTCCCCATGCAGTTTTAAAAGTTGTCAAAAACCCAGGAAAAATTTATGGGGCTAATTGGAAAGATTTAGGGGCCCCTGGGCTTGTCAAAACCCTTGAGGGTTACCCCCCCCCACAATCCAAAAAATTTATCTGAACCCTTCTGGACTTGATAAAATTTTCTTTTGAGTCGGTTACCCTTTAGTGACCAGCTCAAAATCTGGGCACAGACCTTCCAAAGTAAACCAACCCAAAACCCTTTGCCAGGATTAAAAACAAGAGCCGGAAAGGGAAGAAGCGGGTAAAATTTTTTTTGCAGGTAGATTGAGCCAGCATTTATGGGGGACCTAGGGTTCTTTACTCAAAAACAAGATCCAATTTTCCCTTGCTAGTGAGGCCCTGATAGAGGGGCTAAGAAAAAACCTAAGAGTTGGTCCTGCGTAACAAAAAACCGGAGCTCTATGGCTCAGGTAAAAAGAACCCCTGGCAGTGGAAAAAGGGATTCCAAAAGGGGGTTTTAAACCAAGATAAGAAAAAAAAGGGAAAAAAATTTTAAACCTGTGATGGTTGAGTGTGCCCCCACCCCCTGAAAGTTGTCGGGCCATTGTCCCTTATCCCCGGGCCCCCGGATTTGAAAAAACGCTAGAGAGCCCCCAAATCTGTTTGGGATGTAATCAGGTTGGCCATTAAAAGAGATTCTGCCTTTTTCCCCGACTTCCGGCACACCCCCACAACATCAGCAAACACGGGCCCAACCCAAAAAGGGGGGTCCCAAATGAGGGGTGGCCAGCTGGTGCCCCCCTTTTCCCAAACCCGGTGGGGAGTCTGAGGCCTATGGGGAAATGATTTTTTTCCCTGTGGCAGGACACCCCATGATTTTCCCTTGGTGGACACTGGTGGGCCCCCTCTGTAATTGCAGCAAAAACCTGCCTTGAGGTCCGGACCCTCCCCCCGAGGGCCCCTAAATTGTTTTTGGGGGTTTGGGGCCGCAAACAAAAGTCGCCCCCACGGGTCCCAATTAATGCTGGCCCCCTTTTCCTGACCTGATGTTTCCTTTTTTCCCTTTGTTTCGGGACCCCCTTTGCCCAGTTAACCCTGGGGGCAGTTTTACTTAAACAGATGCGGGCCAACATCCAGTTCCCCTCTAAAGGGTTTTGGACCCTTAATTTACGGGTTTCCGGATGGGAAAGAGGGGTTCATTTACCGATGTGCATTGAAGGCCCTCCCTTTTTCTGATGATGTCTTTTTTCCAAAGTTCTTCTTCTTTTTGGATTCTTTCCGTATTTTCAAACCCTTCCCCCCAGGACTTTTGTCACAGGCCCAAGTTTGATGTCGGTCCCTTTTCCTTTTCCCAAACCAGGGGCATGTTTACCTGAAAGAGGGGACCCTTTTCCCCCAGATTTCCCACAGAAACCCCTAAAAAGCTGGCCCAAGAGAGGGATTTGAAGGTTTCAAATACAGTCTTTTTTTAAAACGGGGTACTTTTTTTCCCTGCCCCTCCCCCTTGAAAACCCCACCCCTCTTTTTCCTGTAAAAGAAAAGCCCCAAGAAAGGAAAAACCGCAGGGGATTTTCGTTGGGGAAAAGATCCCCGACCCTGTTAATGCAGCCAAAACCCTTTGGAAAAACACCATGCCCCAAACCCCAACATTTCCTTTTTTTCCCAGATCCCCCCCTCAGTTCCCTGCTTCACAGCTTGATCTGGCTAATGCGTTCTTAGCGTCCCTCTTCATAAAGACTGTCCAGTATTTTGTTTGTTTTTAAACCTTTCGGGGGATCTCAATTCCCCGGGTCCCGGGACACCTAAAGGGGGCCCCAGAATAGCCCAAATCGGGTTTTAATCGGGCTATGAAAGCCTTCTTACAACCATGGGTAGCCAACAACCCTGAAGTAACCCTTCTTCAGTAAGTGGGATTTTCTTTTTCCCTTGGGGGGAAACCCTGAAGTAGGGAAAGGGAAAAAACCCTACCCCCGGGCTGCAGCATCTGGTGCTCTAAACCCGAAAAGGTCTCCAGGATAAACTCCGTGGTCCCAAACAAGGGGTTGTGTTTCTAGGTACGCAAACCCCAAGGAACCGAAAAACCTTACAGGGGAACATGTGCAACCCCATCAACCCCTTTCCCTTATCCAGAAAAAACTCAAGACAACTAAAAATTTTCCCTTTGCCTCATCACCTACGGGTCGCCCAAAAGGGGATCCCAGATGCGTCCAAAAATATGAACCCCTATTGATTCCCCTAAAAAACTGGGGGCCGGGTTTTTTATCAGGCCCCCAAACCCCCTTATGTTTTATGGGGAAAAACAACAGGACGGGTTTCCATCCCCTGAGACTCGTTCAACTGCCCCAGCTTTTGGATTACCAGATACGATCAACCTTTAAACCCTTTATTTGTTTCAAAAAAACAGGGGGGCCCTCCCTTTAAAAAGTCCTAACCCAGAACTTTGGGGGGCCGCCAACGCCCTCTGGGTACTTTTGCTCGTTTGGGAAACCCAGGGGGCCAGGCCGCTCCGGCCTCCCCTCGGGGGTGTCCTTTAAACACAAATCCTTTTGGGACAAAACTGCAAAATTAGCCCGGGGACATAAAGTGATCACCCAAAAGCCCCCCAGATCTGGTTTGCATGCTACAACAAAACCCCCCCAAAACCACTGCTAATCAACGCCCCCGTTGCCCCCGTGTTCCCCTCCTGTTCCCCACCAACTTTTCCCTTTAAAAACGTTGTACATTTTTCTGAACCCAGCCACTCCCCTTTCCCACTAACAGGGGGGGAGAGATAGGGGAAAGTGGAATAAAACCCGGAAATTATGTTCACCCGGGATTCCTAAGGGCCCTTAAACGGGGCCCAAAAATTGCACCCCATTCACAGTGGTGCCCGGGGGAGACCCCCCATGCAGATTTTTAATTCTGGACTGAGGGGATCAAAATGTACTGAAGCCCGGGACTTTTCAAAAGGAAATTTGCGAAACCCCCACAGAAGATAAATCCTCATGGCAGAAGCATCCCCCGCACTTTTAGCTAAAGGGTTTGTAAAACTAAAACCGGGAAGAAGCCTGAAAAAAGGGCTAAAGGGAAAAAAAAACGGTAAAATATATGGACGGACTCAAGATTTTGCCTAGGGATAGAAAATGATTTTGGGCTCATTTGGAAAAATCGGGGGGGTTTCCCAAAAACCCCCGGCAGCAGGGCCCCCGTTTAAAACTTTGCAGAAACAAATAAAAACCTTGGAGGGGCTGCATTTTGAACCCCCCACAAAGGTACCGTTTTAAAGGTTAAACCCCAAAGGAAAAAGGGGAAAGACAAACAGCCCCGGGGGAAACCAAAGCGGCCCAAAACCGAAAAAGCAGAAGCTTTTGGTTTTGTGTAAACCCAAGGGCTGGATCCTAAAACTCATTTGGAAACCCACCAGAGCTCAGGGAAAGGGAATTCATTAAACAACAGGAACTGATAACCCAGCCTCCGGATTGGGAAGCCGGCTGGGCCCCCTAAAGAAAAAATATCAGAAAAACAACATCGGAACTGCAAAGGAAAAAACAACAGTGGAAAAAAGAGGGAAAGCAACTCTCAAAAGGAGGAATTTGGAAGTGAAAAGGCCCTTGCCCTTTTTTCCTAGAGGGAAATGTTTTCCTTCCTTTTGGCCCGGGGCCCATGGGCTACTAATCGGGGAAAAGAATCAGGACTCAGCTATGTGCAAAAGTTTACCATGCCCAGGAATCATTTCCATGTTTTGCCCCTTTAAAATAAGGGCAGGGCACCATTTTCACCACGAAACCCCTTCCCCAACTGCTCAAGTACCTTTTGCGGGCACCTGGCAAAACCGGTTTTCCCCTTTCCAAAGGTTTAAGGGGGACCACATCCAATGCCTAAGAGTGGGAAGTATGAATATGTCCTTTGGGTTTCGTAGACATGTTTTCCCGGATGGCCAAAAAGCCCACCCAGGCCCCCCATGACCCCTAAAGTAAGGCCCAAAAAAATTGATTACGGGAAAAAGTTTTTCGTTCGGGAAAATTTCCCCCGGGAAAAGAGTGGGAAATTTTGGGGGCCCCCCCTTCTTTCCCCCTCGGTTTTTCCGAGAACTTTGGGAAATGTTGGGGGGGGAGGGGGCTGGGCCTACCACGCCCCTATCACCCCCAGAGCTCAGGGAAAAGGGAGAGAGAATGAATGGGAAATCTCAAAAAAATAAGTTGTTAAAGATGACTGCTGAGTTCCCCCCCTTTCCCTGGCCAGAAAATTCTCCTAATTTTTCTGTACCCCCGTTAGGAACACCCCCCAAGCAAAAAAATGGCCAAAACCCCCTTTGAGATTAAATGTTTGGAAAAGCCTCCTTCTGTGTTTGAATCAGGGAGAAGAGCTGGGGGAAAAAAAGTGATAGGATGTACAATTTGTGTTGAATTGTCAAAAAATTTAATTTAAATTTTCATGCTTTCATTCTGTTGTCTTCCAGAATCTAAGGGGGAAACGGGCATGATTTCAAACCCGGGGGGCCCAGTGTAAAAAAAGAGGCATATAAAAGGGGAAATTGTGGGGCCCAGATTTTTAAGGGGCCCCTTTTCGGTTTTTTTCCTGAATTTCCCCCAAAAGAGTGGGGAAATTGGGGGGGAAAACCTACGTGGTTTAACCCCTTCTCATTGTAAAAAGGGGTCCAAACTACAAAATTTATTGTGTATAACCTTTTATCTTTTTTTTCTGTATTAATGGGCTGGGGTAACATTTTGGGGCAGACTTGAGCCCAAAAAACCCCGGGTTAGAAAATTTTCATTTTGATTATTTTTGATTTTTGCTCCTCAGGGTAAAAGTCGGGGCAATGGGGGGGTCCGACTCCACCATGAGGTTTTAAATCCGGGGGCAGTTCTATTGTGTGTGACTCGTTTGGGAAAGAAAAATGTTTTTTACTTGGGCTGATGTGGGGTTTTGGGAAAAACCCGGGGCCAAAACTGGGGGTATAAACCAAAAGGAAACCCCAAGGGTCGTAAGGATAAAAAGGGGAAGATCCCTTTCTTTTGTACGAATGCATTGACAAGAAGGCCCCAAATCAGCAATGGAATAACGGTTTTTTTCCCCCCGGGTGCTTCCCACCCCCTTCTGAATTTTTAAAATCCCTCCCCCGCAGGGGATATGGGAAAAAAATGTTTTAGGGGGATATAAAGGGTTAAAATAAATCCCAAAGCAAAGGTTATAGAGCTTTAAAGGGCATTAAGAAAACCCACCGCCGCCATCCCCATGTACTCCAGGGGAAAGGTCAATCTTCAGAAAGGCCCTAAAAAGAAGTAGTCCCCCAAACCCCAAAAAATGCAGTGGGAAGATGTGTTTTTCTATTGAAACCAAGTTTTTTCCCCCGGGAAAAACCCGTGGGGTAGAATGGGTTAAAAAACAAAAGGTAAGGGCCCCTAAAATTTTTAAAAAGTTGGGTGGGTTTGGCCTGTGCCGGAGCCCAACCCCCCCTTGGAAAACAAACCCCCCTCAAAGTTTCTGCAGATAAGCAGAATTTTTTTGGTTATTTTGGGCCCGTTTAAAAAAACAAAAAAGGTTCCCTATGTGAGGACTTTTTTCCCCCCCGTAAGTTTTTAAAAAAAAAGGAGACCCCCCTGGGGGGGTTTGGGTAAATTCCCCTGGGAATACAATTGTTTTTTCTCCCAAAGCTACAGGGCGGGGGTGCATTTTTTGGGGGTCTTCCAGCCCGGTTTTTGGCCCGGTTAACCCCACTACGAAACCTGGTGAAAACTCACCGGAACCCTCTTGGATGTTTTTTGGCTATGTTGGGGGTGGGAAATGAGAAGCCGATTGCCCGCCCCCTGGAAGGGTCAGTGAAATTAAATAAGCTTTCCATGCCCTTTAAGGCTTACCCAAAGGAATCCGGGGCCCCCCCCCTTAAAGGGCCCTCCCAGCAGGAAAAAACGAGGGCCCCCAATATCCCCGGGGGAAAATCCCAATATATTAAAAAAAATAATTTGGGGTGCCTTTGGGGGGGCCCTGAAACCCGGGTTTAAAGCGCAGGATCAGATTGCTGCAGGTTGTTTCCCCTTTTTCCCCAAGGCAAATTTAATAAGAAAGGGACTGGGGTTAATTATATTTACATAATTTAGCAAAAGGGTTTTTTAAAATTTCAGTAGAGATGGTTTCAAGGAACTATGAAGAATTAAGGGCCCAATATAGGAAAGAACCTTACAGAACCCCATTTTGCCCTCGACATGGTGCTGGTGAGGGAAAGGGGGGAGTTTTTTTGGGGGTGATAGGTGAAGAAAAATGCACCTATAAAACCTGACAAAAAACAGGAGTGAATGGCCCAAAATCACTATCGCCCCCAGGGGAAGATAAAAAAACCTGTCCCCGGAACTTTAAGGGGAGAATTCAGGAGTGGACACTTTTCTTGGGGGCCCCCTGGCTGACGGATTGGATGGAGGCTGGAACTTTTTTGGGTTTCAACAGATAGGGGGGGAAAAATGCGGGGATACTGTGGGGGTTTGCTGTTTTTGTTGTGCTGTTTGCGTGCCCCCCTAAAAAAAATCCCATTGGCCCGGGTTGCTGCGGGAGGAACCCACCTTTAGGAAACCCTTTTTATCACGAACAGGGGCCCTGAAGTCGGGGATGAAGGAGGGATTGGTGGGCATCCCCTCCTACCAAACCCCCATTTAAATATGAACCAAGGGGTCAACTCTCTGATTTAAAAAGGGGCAGAAACAAGGGGAAAAACCCCAACTGTTAGGGAGGTCACTGGAAGTTGCGTTGGGTTTAAATTCACCCCCTAGGGGGTTTCCCAAGAGCTTTCCCCAAAAAATCCCAAAACCCCCCCTCCCCCTTTTGAGCAGTTTCCAAAGGGACAGGAAAAACCGACCCTGGCAGCTGGCAGGGGCAGAAAGGGGAAAATCTTGGTCTTTTGGGGGGATTGTGAGGGTTAAGAAAAGGGGGTTTTTAAATAATACTGAAAAACATATTAAAAAGAAATCCCAAGCTTTTTTTCCCCTTTAAAAAAAATTCTCAGATAAAAAAATGGAATCCCTTTTTGTCGAGAATGATACAGACAAAAGAAGCCCTTTAAGTTTTTTGGGGGTCCAGGGGTGTAAAATCTTTTATAAATTTCCCCCGGATGTGACATCTGGTTTTTTATTTTCCCTTTCCCTTTAATTTCGTTTTTTTCTGGAAATCAAAATAGGGTTTTGATGATGCAATCCCAGAGACTTTTTTTCTCCGAAGCTGCCCCAAAAAAGGACATTCTCCGTCCCCTCCCCCCTCCTCGCGCCTGGGGCTTGGGTTGATTTCAGATAAAATAAATATGTGTGTAAATTTCATTTGTATTGTTAGGGAATTTAAATTGGAAATTTAATGAGATTTGAACCCGAACTCTGGTTTTCTGACTCAGTTTTTTATCGGCCCATAAAGTTTTCCCCTGATCGTGATTTGGGGGGAAAATAAGGGAAAAAAGGGTGACCCCCCCTGTTGGCAAAGACCCCCGACAATGGCACCAAAACAACAGCAGCGCAGAATGGGGGGTCAGAGATGGCAAAAAGACACAGTGGGGGGGTCACGGCAGCAAGGGGCACCAGCATGAGGTCCGAGAGTGGCACAATGACACATTTGGGGTGACGGTATCAAGGCAGCGCCTTTAGGGCGAGAGTGGCCCCAATGGGCACAGTGTGGAGGTGACGGCCCAGCCAAAAAGCAGCAGCAGCAGCAGCAGCATGAGGGAGAGAGTGGCAAAATGAAGGTAGGGGACGGCAGAAAGAGTCACCAGCAGGTGAGAGGGAAAAAACCCTTAGGGAAAAATTGGAACAAAATGGGGAAACAGGGGTTTGGGGTTAACGGCAGCAACAGCAGCAAAATGAGGTCATAGAGTGGCAAATGACAGAGTGGGGGAAAGGTGATGGCACCAGCAAAAAACTCGAAAACATTTAAAGGTCAGAGTGGCCACAAAAGACAAAAGTGGAGTTTTAGGCAGCAACCCGCAACAGCATGAGGTCCCGGGGGGTGGCACAATGACACAGTGTTTGGGGGTCACGGCACCAGCAACAACCAAACGGGAGGATGAGGTCCCAAAAGTGGGACAATGGGCACATTTTGGGGGTAGGCACCAGGAAAAAACAGCAGAAACATGAGGTCCCTTAAAAGTGGCACAAAGACAAATGTGGGGGGTGAGGGACCAGCAACAACCCGCAAACATGAGGTCATAGAGTTTCAAATGGCAGGTTGGGGGGTACGGCCCCAAAAAACCCGCAGCAGCCTGAGGTCAAGAAATTTCACAAAAGGCAAGTGTGGAGGGTCACCGCAACCCGCAGCAGCATGAGGTCAGAGAGTGGGACAAAGAATAAAATTTTGGAGGTGGTGACCCACAACCCGCAGAGCATTTTAGGTCAAAAGGGGGCACAATGAAAAAGGTGGTTGGGGGGACCCGGGGATCAAAAAGCAGGGGAGCATGAAAGGGCAAAAGTTGGGAAAAAAGACCCCAGTGTGGAGGGACGGCATCAAAAAGCAGCGCAGGGGGGGTTTTGGGACAATTCCCACTGTAAGATTGGTGGCGGGGCCAAAAACCCAGGGTTTCTAATTAAAAACTATCCCCAAACATGCTTTTGGGTCCTCCTTTGGGGACCGGGAAAAAGACAACTTATTTTAAGACCAATGGTTTCCTGTAATGTCCCCCACCCCCCTCCCAATTAAGTCCCCTTGGGGTCAGGGGGCCGCGAATGAGTGCCCAAAGGCCTCCAGGGGGGGTGCCCCAACAGACAGCAATTGGGGGAAGGGACAAAGAAAGGGGGAATGATGGTTTAAACATCTTTAGAAATTTGGGGACTGACAAATAAAGGGCGGTCCACAAAAAAGCCCCGCAAGGGAAAAGGGGGAAAATGAAATGTGGGGGGGGGAAGAGTGCCATGGGTAAATCAAATTACACCCGGGAGGTTTCCCCGTCCGCCTGGGTCAAAACAAAAAATGTTAAGGCACTCGCAAACAGCGCCCAAGGGGAGGTTTGGAAAATTAAAAGGGTGGAGGAAAAAGGCAACAGCGGGTTGGGGGAAGGTTTTCCCCTGAAAAGAGGGGGTGTGGCCGGCTTAAAGGCGGAATTGGGGCGAAGGGGCCAAAACAAATTTCCCCGGGCCAAATTTCACAATGGGGGTGTTGGTGGAAAAAACTTTCAGGAACCCCCAAACCCAAAATTTAACAGTGAGCCAATGCAAGGGGGGGAAGGGTACCCTCCCGGGGAGCGCGACAAATTCCTCCCCTTTGGTTTTTCCCCGTTCACCCATGGTCCTGACCAAAGGGGGTTTGGGACGGGAAAAACCCCACATTGATTTTTTGGCAAGCAGAGGGGGGAAATTTCCCCCCCCTTTTGGGGATTTGTTCGCCAAGGAACCCGGTGGGGGTGCGGCTTTTGAAAACCAACCGCTGGGGGCCCAAAACACATGTGGGGATGGAAAAAGGGGGACATGTGGGGGGGGGCTAAAATGGTTTTGTGGTGGTTGGAAGGAGAGGAGGGGACATTGGCCGTAGGGCAGGGAGGTTTTGGACCCCCAAAAGTTTTGGGGAAAAAGGCGGGGTTTTCCCTTTTCCGTTGGGGTTTTGGTGGGCTGGGCAAAAAGGGGAATTCACCCCGTTGGGCCTAAAGGACCATTTGGGGGAAAATGGCCCCCCCCGTAAAGTTCCCAAGCCCACACGGCCCGGCTTCCATGCAAACCGGAACCCCCAAACCCGTTTTGGGTCCCCCAAAACCCCGGCCCTAACCTTCTGTTCCCAATAACCCCTATTTGGTTAAGGGGCTGGTCCCCCTTCTAAGGGTGCCTTTTTGGGGGAAAAGGAAAAAATGACTGGGAACTCTTTTTTTTCCCTCCCCCCGGGAAAAAAGGCCCCCTTTTCCCTTTACGGGGGGGGGAGAGCCAAATTTTCCCCTTTTTGGGGGGGGGAATTGGCTTTTTGGTTTAACCAAACAACTTGGGCAGGGCAAAGGTCAGGGGTTCCCCCAAACCTTAGGATAGTTGGGGGCAAAACTGTTTTTCTCTTTTCCAAATTCCTCCTCCAAATGCCTTTCCCTTTGCAGGGAGGAAAAACACTAACCCGGGAAAAATTTTTGGAAAAGGCCCTCCCCTTTCCCCCAGAGGGGGTTGGGGCCTTGCTTTGGCCCGGGGAAAAGGCGCAAAGCCCCCGGGCCCCCGCCCCGCGTTTTGCCCGTTGGTGGCAAAGGGAAAGGACCCCCCCAATTTTTTGGGGCCAAAAAAATCCCCCCCAAAGGCCCCCCCGGAGGTGCCGCAATTTTATTTCACCTGGTACCAAAGTTAAAAGTTCCCTGCCCGCCTTTCCCTTTTTTGGCCCCTGTTCTACATTCCAAAGGCGGCCCCCCGGTTTCCAAAATAAATTGGCCCCCCCGCCGGGTTAGGATTTTTACCCCAATGTCCGGGATTAGTTGGGCTCTACCGCCTGGGGCCCAGCTGGGGGCCCTGGAAAAACCGGGCCTTTTCCCAAATTTAAAAACCTTTAGAGGGGCCGGGTTTTCATCCCGGGGGCCCCGGCCCAAACCCCGCCGTCACCATGGTTTAATTTTAACGGCCAAAACCCACATTGCTTTTGGGTGCGCCGCCCCTTTTCCTTGGGGGCGCCCCAAAAGCTGGGCACCCTTCCCCCCTGTGGATGATGGAAAACCCTTGTTAAACCGGTCCCAAATGGGGTCCCGGGACATTCTAAACAATTTAAATGGGGAAAATTTTACGTTTCCTTTCCAAGGGTTCTTGGTTGGGGAAAAAGGTTAACCCTCCAAAAGGGCCCCTGTACCCTTCCATTCATTTCCCAAATTTGCCGCCCCCCTTTAAAAACAAAGGGGGGTCGGCCCCACCAATTTTTTCCCCCAAGTAAGGGGTGGTTTTCCTTTTTGGGAAATTTGGTTAATTCCCCCTGGTAAGGCGGCCTTAGCCCGCCCTGAGATCTCTTTTTGGAAAGGGGGGGACCCGAAAACCGGGAAAGGGGGACAGGGGAGGGCCCGGGTTTTAAAAATCCGGTTTTTCCCGGGGAATTTCCCAACTAAAGGTGTGGGTTTATGTTAAAAAGGGGCCCCTTTGGCCGGGGGTGGCAAAAAGAAAAAATCCCCCGAGGGGGTGGTGGGGCCCTTTCAAACCAAACAAGAAACCTTTGGTTGCTTGGGCAAACCAAACCACCCCTGAGAAAAGGTTTTTTGGCCCACCCCAGGGGACGCCCCGAGGGACAAGGGGGGGTACCTGTTGGCCCTGGACCTTCCTTTTTTCCAAAATGTTTTTTCCCCCCTTTCCCCTCGGGGTCGCAAAACCCGCCACCCCCCGGTTGAATTTTCCGTTTTTTCCCCAAAATTTACCGTCTCCCCGTTTTGTTCCGTATTTTTAATTTAAAATTTTCCACCCTGGGGTTTTTCTCCCAAATTTTGAACCCCCTAACCCCGGGGGTTTACCCCTTTGGCTTTGTGCCACAAGGGAAATTTTTTTCCCCGAAGAAAAAATTTTTAACCCCCCCTAATGGGGGGTGGGAAAAACCTTTTTTTGGTTTTTTTTTCCCCAATAAAAGGGACAAAACCCCCCAAATAAACCCCTTGGGTATTAAATTATTTCTTTTCGAAAAACCAAGGGGAAAAATTTCCCCCTTGTCTTTGGGTTTTAAAAAAACCGTTTATCCTGAAAAAAAGCAAAACCGGCTTAGGGGGAAAACCCCAAAAATAAAGGTTACCCTGAATCCCGGGAACCCAAATAAAAGGTTGTGGTTTTGTTAAAAACCGGTGGGGGGGTTTATTTAAAAAAAAAAAATTTTTAAAATTTTTGGGTCAAACAGGGGGGTTTAAAAAACCCAGTTTTATGGCCCCACCAGGGGGGGCCCCAGGGGGGTCCCCTTTCTTATTTGGGGTTTTCCAGAAATTTTTTCTGAATATAAAAAACTCCCCCTTTTCCTTTGGATAAAAATTTTTGCCCAAAATTTTTTCCCCGGAAAAAAATTTTCCCGGGGTTTGATTTTTAAAAACCTTGGGATTTTCCCCAAAAAGAAACACAAACAGGCTTTAACCCCTTTGGTATTAAAATTTTGGGTCAGGGAAATCATTAGGAAAAAATTAACTCGTATGTGGCATGTAAAAACACTGTGTATTTTACTGACTGCAAAAGCACAAACAGGCTTAGATTACCCTTGGATATAAATTGCGCTACAGAAATCAAATCACAGTTAAATAAGCGGTCTACAAAAAGGCCCTTATATCAAAAAGAACCAATCACAGAAAAAGCACTAATACAGGGCCCCTAATCTAAAATATAGTTTTTATTATCAAATTTAAAACAACACAATGGCCCTCTACTCCTAGTAACCCCCTTAAACTAACTAATAGTATACATAATGCATAATATTCCTCCGACAAATATAGGTAATTTTAGACTTAGAGTCACAGTAGCACAACAAGAGGCCCTATTAAGATACAACGGAAAGACAGAGTAACGTCCCGAGAGGGGGGGGCCCCCTTTCGGATAAAGGGTACCCTGTTGACCCTACACAGTTCTATTACAAATGAGGTATCTATTATTTTTGCAGCAATAGCCGCCCCCAAAAGTTGCAAAAAGGGAGATCCCCGCAATAAACAATTCTAGCCAAAATAACAATTAAAATCTTGGTCTTGGGTACTTGGTACTTATCACCATCCAAGAGCCCCAATGCCAAGAAAAGCCCCGATTCCCACGCTTTTTCCCCCCAAAAGATATAAGAGGGGGTTCCTCGGGGACCAATAAGTAGCTAACCCTTTTAAAAGCCCAAATGACTACGGGCAAAAATGCAACCCTATTATTGGGCTGCAAAAAAATAATATTCCTCTTTTATTAATAGAACTGTGTGGGGTACAACAGGGTGAGCCTTCACCCGCGGGGCCGTCCTCTGGGGACTTTACCTGTTTTTTCCCGGGTTTTCTTAATGGGGCCTGTTTGTATTGACCTGTGACTCTAAGTTAAATTACCTACTTTTTGTATTTGAGGAATAATATGCATTATGTATATATTATAAGTTATAAGGGGTGTTACCTAGGGATAGAGGGCCATTGTGTATTTTTAATTTTACTAATAAAACTTTTTTTAGATTAGGGGCCCTGTATTAGTGCTTTTGCTACAGAAAACACCAGGGAAAAATTTTCTCGTCTTGGCGTTTAAAAACACCATTTTTTTTTACTGAATATAAAACACAAAAGGCTTAAATAAAATCTGGATATAAATTGCGCCTAAAAAAAATCATCAAAAAAAAATAAATGGTATGTGTGTGTAAAAACGCTGTGTATTTTACTGAAAAAAAAGCACAAACAGGTTTAAATAAACTCCAGATATATAAGCGCTACAGAAATCACCAGGGAATTTTGGATTTAAAAACACCATTTATTTTATGAAAATAAAAGTACAAACAGGGTTAATAACCCTTAGATATAAAATTTTCTTTAGAAATCACCAGGAAAATTTACATCTTTGGCATTTAAAAACATGTTTATTTAACTGTATAAAACCAATCAGGCTTAAAAAAAACCTTGGGTATAAATTGCCTAAGAAATCATCAGGAAAAAATTTAAACCCTCCTTGGGGGTTTAAAAAAAACCATTTTTTTTACTGATAAAAAAGCACAAACCTTAAATCCCTTGAATATAAATTGTTACAAAATCACCAAGAAAAAATTAATGGTATGTTGGGAAAAACGCGTGTAAATTTTTCTGACTATAAAGCAAAACAGCTTTAATTTAAACCCCGGTATAAATTTGGTACAAAATCACCAGGAAAAAATTAACTGGAAAGTCAGTTAAAAAAAGCGTAATTTTTCTGAAAAAAAAAGCCAAACAGTTTAAATAACCCCTTTGGGAAAAAAAAATTTCATTTCAGAAATCAACAGGAAAAAAATTTTTTCTTTGGGGTTTAAAAAACACCGTTTTTTTTACGAAAATAAAAACACAAACACGCTAATTTCCCCCTTTAATATGAATTTTCGCTCCAAAACACCCGGAAAAAATTAACGATATGTGGCGTAAAAACCCCGTGATTTTTTGACTACGAAAACACAAACAGGGTTAAATAACCCTTTATAAAAAAATTATGCTCAGAAATCACCAGGAACAAATTAACGGGGATTTACAGTAAAACAAACCCTGTATTTTTTTCTGAATAAGAAAGCAAAACAGGCTTAAAAACCTTGAAATAAATTGGTTTTCAGAAATAACCAAAAAATTTTTCTCTTTTGGGGTTTAAAAACAGTTTTTTTAAGAAAATAAAAGCACAAACACACTTAATTACCCCTTGAATATAAATTTTGCTCCGAAAACACCAGGAAAAATTTTAAATGATATTGGCTCTAAAAACGGTGTATTTTATGAACAAAAGCACAAACAGGGTTAAAAAACCCCCTTTGGGTATAAATTTCCCTACAGAAATCCCAGGAAAAATTTTTCTCGTATTGCGTGTAAAAACGCTGGTATTTTTACTGCTACAAAAGCCAAAAAGGGTTAGATAACCCTTGGGTTAAATTGCCTAAAAAATCACCAGGAAAAAAATTTTTCTCATTTTGGGTTTAAAAACACTTTTATTTACTGAATATAAAATACAAACAGGGTAAAATAAACCCCTTTGATATAAATTACGCTAGAAAACACCAGGGAAAAAATTTACTCATTTTGGGATTTTTAAAAACGGGGTTTTTTTACGAATATCAAAGCTAAACACTCTTAATAACCCTTAATAGAAAATTGGCTCCAAATCACCAGGAAAAAATTAAAATGTTATGTGGGTGAAAAACGTTTGTATTTTACAAAAGCACAAAAGGGTTAGATAACCCTTGGTATTCAATGCCCACTCCCAGAATTTTACCAGATGGCTTACAATTACATGGGCCGAAAATTTGACCCACCCCGGGTTGAATTACAATGCCCCACAAATGAATCAAAAAAAACGGAAGAGGAGCAGTTTTTCTATAAAAGCATGCACCTCTCCTCCCCCCAAAACGCTTTTAAAAACAAAAATTTTTTTTGTGTGAGATCTCTACAGGGGCGCACCAGCGGACAACGGAGCAGTGGAGGGGCGACATGGGGTGAACTTATATAGTGCGGTGACAACAGAATCCCGCCGGTCTTGATTGCCTTATCTCGCACTTTCATTGATGGTCCTCCTTCTCCTCCCCAAAATTCTCTGTCCCATGTCAAGCCATGTGCTTTCGGCCATTTTTGCCCAAATTTAAAAAAACGTTGTTCCCGCAAT
This sequence comes from Phyllomedusa bahiana, assembly GCA_025379985.1. NCBI lineage: Eukaryota > Metazoa > Chordata > Amphibia > Anura > Hylidae > Phyllomedusa > Phyllomedusa bahiana. The sequence continues at coordinate 2,635 of JAODAL010053907.1, read as the reverse complement.
CACCCCCCAAAATTTTGACTTTGTGCAAATCGAATTTTCCTGAAGCTCAAAAGAATTCTACTTCGTTTAAAACAATTCGCCGTCTCCAGTTATAGGGTATTCCCACCATAAGGATTGTAGATTGCAGCCTCCACAGGGAATTCCTCTCTTTCTGTCCGTTGTTTTGTTTTATATTCCATGTACTTTTTTTTTTGGTCCTATGTTAGCATGTAAACCCCCTAAAATCACCGCATCCTCGAATTAAACCCGTTTTAAAAAAAATTTTAAAATAATACACATTAATGGCATAGCTTATTGATTGGTGTTACGGATGTGGTAGTGGATCCTCTGGACCACCACAAGTGATGGTGTAAGCCACACCAGGGGAACGAATAAAAAGTGGGTTTTTTCCCAGAGCCCGCCGCAAAGCGGTTTACTTGCGCGGCGGATTACTACCGGGTTTCGTACCCCTGACTGACTTGTTTGGGGTGGCAGCCGAGGTTTTTTTGCGGGGGTAAAAAATCGTAAAGAGGCTCGTAGTCGGGGACAGGAGAAGGTCAGGACAGGCGGCAATGGTTCGGGTCGAGGGCGGAGGCGAATTTTAGGTACACAGTAAACGGGTCAAGACACTTTAGGAACGTTTTCCTCTCCAGGCACAAGGCCCGATTCGGCAAAGGGTGTGGGAAGAGGCAGGGCAAAAATGGGAACGCCCCCCGGTAAAAACCCAAAATCGGGAGGGAACCAGAGCGGGAGGGTAAGGTTCCCCAGACTTCCGGGGTGCCGGGGGCCCGAGGTGGCCCCGGGGGCACCGGCCCGCAGCAGGAGGCCGGGGCTTGGGGTGGGCCTGCGACCCGCCCCGAGGGCGCGGGGACACCCGAAACACGGGCCATCAATGGTATGTGGGACAACTGTTTTAGCCATTCAAATTTTCTCTTATTTTTTTTTTTTATCTACAGGCCCAAAAAAATTTCGTTTTTTTTACTCGTAAGTACCTTAATTGGGGTGATTTCATCCACATTCAAAGTTCTTACTGCCTGGTGTTACCAACAAAAGGAGATTTATGCATTTATAGGCTTACTACTTAACTCAGTTTAAACCATTGACATTGTATAGGCTGACAGAAAGGTATTGCTGCAATCTTTGACTGTGTGATGAGCACCAGAGTACTCAAATATCATATAAAAAAAATAAATAAATAAACAGAGTTTAGACTTGAAGGGCATGTCCACATGATGTATTTGCGGGGTGTTTTTCGATGCATAATTGCTCAGCAATGTGCTCGAAGTACGCCCTGCAAATATTGTACAATCATAGCACTCAGTGAGTGCTAAAATAATCCAACGTTTTCTTCGTCAATTCTTTTGGGCGCTCCGGGTAAAGTGAAAGTGAAATGGAGCCAGGTTTGGGGCACTGTTGGGAAACTGATGACCACTCGTTTTTTCAACACATGATATGGCGTCACAGGTTGGCTGCTATCCCCCCTTGAATACACCTTAATAAAAATATTAGAAAAATTTAAACATACATACTTATGGTCCTTTTTTTAAGAAAAAAATTACCTTCCCCCCCACAGCTATATTATAAATTTTTTTTTTTCCTCCCCCCTTCTAAAAGTTTTTAAAGTTTTTTTTATTTTTCCATCTACATGGACATATGAGAGGTTTTTGCAGGATAAGATGTCAGTTAATAATGATACCATTGACCTACCATATGATGTATTGGGAAAACAAAAAGAAATTGTTTTTTAGGTGGAATGTGCAAGAAAAAAGACTTCAATTACCCTGTTCCTTTTAACGGCATTCACTGTGCAGTATAAATGACACACTGGGCTATATGCATTAAACCGTCTATGTCTAAAACTCACTTTGTTCCTCATAGCAACCAATCAGAGCACTCCTTTTATTTCATATAGTATGCTAGAAAAATGAGACAGCGCTCTGATTGACTGCTATGGGCACCAAAGTGAGTTTTAGACCTAACAATTTTATACATGTGTCCCATTTTCTTTGATAAACAGTATTGATAAAACTGCCCCATGACTTTTGGAAAGGGAGTAAATGCTGGGGATGCATGAATACATAGTACTAGGGGGGAGAAGGGAAAACAGGAACACCCGATAATCAAAAAATAAGGGGGGCACAGATTTAATTCCCCCTACATCCATATGGCTTTCAATTGGAAAAATGAATTGTAAGCTTAAAGTTTGGGGAAATATGTATTTAAAAAGAAAACAGTGCATAATCTCAGAATGGCAAAAAAATACAAAGAAAAAGGACACTAAGTGTTTTGGGAAAAAAAAAAACATTCATATCCCAATTAAATTTTTATTTCAAAAGGGAAAAAATAAATAAAAAAGAAAAAAGTACCTAAAAAAATATGGGTGAAAAGGGCCTATAGGTAAAAAACCCAACCCTTTTTAAAAATTTTTATGGGGTTAATTTCTATTCCCGGGGAAAAATTGGCTGCATACTCCAGAGAAAATTTAAAGTGAATGGGGGTGGCATCACACTTTAGAAGTACCGCGGGCCCCGGGTGACCACGCGTACTCTAAAAATCAGCCGATCGGTGCCACTGCGGCATCGTATACAGCTCAAATGATGTGTAAACCAAAAAATCGAGGTAAAAAAAAAAAATAATATTTTTTTAAAAATTCCCC
>JAODAL010053906.1:0-24965 GCA_025379985.1 Phyllomedusa bahiana | reverse complement strand
CTCATATTTCTGACAGATATTTCATCAATTTCAGAGAGGCATTCAGTTAGCAGTTTTTCCCAGCCCTTGATAAAAAAGGGGATACCTCTAAATGTGTATTTGGTCTCGGGCTAACCATAATCCTCTATACCACAATTTGTTGTTGTAAAATATGTCTCTAGACTGGCTACTTCCTAGCCTGCCCGAATTTGTTGTTTGTAAGTTTTTATTTAATTTCTGAAAGGCTATAGGGATTTAGTTTCATTCAATGGAATTGTTGATTATAAAATACTACTTTAGCTTCCTGTGAAAAAATACCCAAAAATTAATTTTCTGAATCAAAAAAACTGTCATTCCCTAGATTCCCCTCTTGAACATTCCTGTTCACCAAACTTGTCACATAATCTCCAAAAAAATTGGGAATCTGAAGATTCCCCAATTTTTTGGAGATTATGTGACGCATCTGTGTCCGTCCCTCCTTGTCGCGGGCAGGACCTGATGTTCAGAGTGCCAACGATCGTTTCCAGGACTAAGATCACTACAATGGTCAGCTGAAAAGGGCATTGTCCCGACTAAACCATTTTGGGGCTTCCTCAAAACTGGCAAGGATGGTGCAGAGCTCTTTCACCTCCTCCACTCCTCGGTGGCTCAACACCCAGAGGTCCCGCAACCGCTGTTTGGGTCAGGCCATGTGTCACTTCGTACTGCGTAATGGCTTGCGCTGCTCCCCAAAAAATCGCTGGAGCATGTGGAGGGTGGAAACACAGCGTGTTGCCACGTCAACAATGAGACGGTTGACGGGGGGGCCCGAGTTGACGCTGCAACGCAGCGGGCCCGGGACGAAGCAGGGTCGAAACGGCGGAAAGTGCGAACTCAAACCTCAAGCCTTCCCAGCGGCAGTCCAGACCCGGTAGCGCTTTAGAAATTTCTGAGGCGACAAGTTCTGGACATGTGCCAGGCAAGGGATGTGCTCCAGCCTACCGATCTTAAGGGCGGCCAGCAGTTTTCGACCGTTATCGCACACCACCTGGCCGGGCACATAGGTTCTTGTCACCCAGCCAGAGCTCGGTCTCGTTGCGGAGAGCCGTCCACAGCTCCTGACCTGTGTGGGGACGGTCCCCAAAGACAGATTAATTTACGACACTGCCTGGTTTTTTCTGGGCACGTGATGCAACCAGAGGACCTTTGGGGAAAGAGCCCTGCACCAACCCTGCGGTTTTGAAAGAGCGTGTACCGAGCCTGAGAGCCAACCATCTTCCACCAGAGACATCCACCACTCACCCAGTGAGCTGTCACAGAGATATAGCGGCCTTTCGCCCTGTGCTTCACTAGTCCATCGATGTGTCGGTAGTCAGCATGGACTTCCAGTGAATCAGATCAGACACACGCGCTTGAAATTTTAGAATGACATGTAGCTGGCCAGGGCAAGGGACGCTTTTCATGGCAAAGAAATGCCTGCTCAGTCATCCTGTATGTGGGGCAGGCCAAGGGCCTATGATGTGGCTGAACCCATCTGTGCCACCACGACGAAAGGCAACATGTACAAGGCCAACAGCCTGGCAATGCCCGACATTCAGGCTTTTGGCTTTGGGATGGATTCGGTTAAAGTGTTTACTCCTCTCCCAGAACCTGGAAGACAGAAGGCTGGCTGCTAACTGGCCACTGTACGGCGTGCAGGTCGACAAACTGGTGGACCAAGGAGAAGGCTAGGATGGGTCTCTGGTGAATTGCGGGTGTAACTCGGGCAACGGAGGACAAGGACTGAAGCGGAGGCTGAAACCTGATCAATACTCTGAGAGGACATTTTCCACTGAGGAACGCTTGGTGATGGCGGAGGAGAAGTGGAGTCGAGAACAGAGGTGTGTGCGCAGTGGTTTAGACGCCCGCATCGGTGTGGGACCTTTTTTGGCCACAGCTCCAGCATGTGTTCCCTCCATTTACAACTCATTGCATTCCGCTGCATGTGACTCGATAAATTTGTTGGTAGTTAATAACACCTAAGATTCTTGCCTCTACTGATATGCGTTTACGGCAAAGGTGGCATATGACATCGCTGGGTTGAATCAAGGTTTGCTCAAAGAAGTTCCCAAGCTGAGAGGTCCTGGGAGCCTTTTTGAGACGGCGATTAAGCGATGAGACGTTGGTATCCGCAATGGTCGTCCATCATCTATAATCAATCAACACAGATTGTACCTCGTCGTCCCGACATTCTGCATCCAGGAGCTGTCCGGGCTACAAGCAAGAGGCATTGCAGGCGTTGCCGACCGCCCCCGGGATTTTTGCCGAATTGACCGGTTCCTTTCCTCCTCTGATGGCATCAGTAACTGGGCTATCAGAGCAGACACATAATCATCCTCTTTTGCCTCTTGATCTTTTAACATGCCTTATAACCCCAACCGCATTTGGTCATCAAAGATGTCCTTCAGAAAATGATTATCCAGCATGGTGGGTACGACGATTGACATTTGGGCTGCCTTCGCTTCAAGTTGGACGGATGCTGATGATGCTGATGACTACATTATGTGGCCGTCTGACTGGGAGGAACGAGGAGTAAGACTGTTGCATTAAACACTGAAGACACAGATTGGCGACGCTGTTCGTTACTGAGATTTCCACAGGGGTCCCTGACCCCACGCGATGGACAGGCCTGACGTCCTGCAACCGACATCCACTGGCATGACGTGTTTCGCCAGCACTGGAAGGAGCACCTTCTGTCGTACCTCTACCATCCATGATCCTACTCCCCTCTTTGCTCGCTTACCACCTGGAAGTTTCGCTCCATGTTCAGAAAGATTAAAAATTTAGAAGTATGGAAGAGTTTTGAAAGTCTCTTCTTATTAAAATACAGCAAATCACAGCTATTCTAAATCCCTCTAATTCCTACAGCCAAGCTTCATGAAAAGAAACTGAAATGTTTCTTTGCAAATACCTGTTGAAAGCGGTCTGGTGGAAGAACCGAAAAGACAACATCAACATTGTTCTTCCTTCAGTCCCAGGATTTACAACTGCCCAGTAGGGCTGAAGGAAATTGATAGTTTCAACAAACAATCATTACCAAGTGCGCTCATCACGCGCCAAACTGTAGATTCAACGAGCGCAATTAAACTTTTCAGGAAGTTACACGGATGAGAAATTGTGTTTTTTTTTGCAACAAAATACAAACGAGAACAGTTTGCTACTTGGTCGTAAACACCGTGGCTATTTGAAAAAAACTAGGGCCGCACCACGTGCAATAGACAGCTATTTAAAAATATTCACGTATAAACAAACTTTGGTTTTTGTACCTATAAATACACCTGTGGTGACTATCCAAAATTGTTGTATTCAAATTTAAAGTGCAAAGGAGGCCTCTAAATGAACAAAGCTGACTGCGATACACCCCCCACAAACAAAAGTGAACCCCCCCCCCCTCCCCCCCGCGGACTGTACAGCGCTAGATGCTCTTAAAAAAATTCTCAGCCTAAGTAACTAAAAACTGAAAATCTGCTAATCTATCCTAAGTTCTATGTAATGTTACAGCAAAAAGCATAGTTTCTGAGTGAACAAAGAGAATATTTTCGCTGAACGGTTTTGATAGAGACCCGAGCACACATCCTGACACAGCAGACACACACTGATCATGAACAGAAAGGTCTGTTCAATGTAAAATAAACGATGTCATGTGATTTTTCCAGCGCAGTCACAACCATACACATTCAGTCATGACGTCGCTCACACCACTCACCCTGCTTCTATTCTCTAAGCTGAATTGCTTGGCCGCCAAAATGACCCAGGAACGCCGAAAAATGGTGACAATAATTAATAGATTAGGCCACAGATTTTAACCTAAATTATCAACGTGATTGAAAAAATCCGATCAACAAAAAACGCGTCGTCCGGATGCTCAACTGTTTGTCGATCATAATCGCTCAACACTAATCAGCACCCCATAAATGTGATTGTGAGCCATGTTTGTAAAACATTAGGCTTTTTACAGATTGCCTGCCAGTGTTACACTGACAATCAATAATGCTTAACCCTTTAAGGCACCCTGACGTTCATGGATGTCATGGTTCACTGCCTGTTAAAGCAACCCTGTAGTTCCAGAATGTCATGAAACTTCCTGTCTCCCTATGCGAGATAAGCATGAAAGTTCACTATGCTAATCATGCTGTTTCTGACAGCTACATTATCACATCTACACAAGCAGAGTGAATCAATCATTTGACAGTCTCCTGATTCCCCCATCGCCTGAGGAATGCTGATTGGTCATCAGTCTGCTGACTCACCCATTACAGGCTGATCCATGTCCTGGGGCTCTGTACTCGTGTGGAAGATAGTGAGAGATGTGTATTTTATGTTCTGGGCATCCTAGTTGCCTCCTGTGCTGCAACTGAGACTGTCACAGCCTGAAATACTTTATTAACCCCTCCACTGCCCTAATCACCTTCACTGCCCCTTGTGATCATATTTTGTGGCAGCTGTCCTGATCAGACAGTTTGCCACTTTCAAGTCCAGCAATTTTCTGCCAGTGATCATCACTGTCTCCATACATTAAAAAACACACACACAAAATTAACCCCTTCATTGCCAAGTCCCTGTTCCCCTCACACATATTGTTATAGCTGTCCCTGATCAGCTTAATAAAGACAGATTTGTAACTTCTGTTCCCAACATCTGTCGCTGCCCATCACACCCCAAATAAAGCCTGAAAAATACCTAAAACAGAGAAGGTGCTCCTTCAATTCTGAGGCCTATGTGGAAGAGTCAAAAAAGAGCATCGATGTGCCACAAGTGGATATTTTCTAAAAACTGCATAATAAGGAGACCAATCATTTTTGAGTTGCAATTTCTTGGTAAATCTAGCCGGCTATCCAATTAATAATGAACAAAAAAATCTGAAATACTGCAAATAAGTTTAAAATTTTTAAATTTCACTTTTCATTAATTTCTGCTAATATATCTAAAAGGGTTAATAAACTTCCTATAATGTTCTGTTTTGACTATGTTAAGGGTGGTAAGTTTTCTGAAATTCGATGTCATTATGGTGTTTCTAACATAAAGCGGCCTGCAAAACCCACATCAGAAGGTCGCCCTTGCTTCAAAAAAAAACAATCTGTTCTGCAAATTTTCTTGAAAATTTAAAATTTGCTACTAAATTTAAAGTAGCCTACCACATGTCATAAAAAAATAATAGACATGTTAAGAAAAAACATGCCAACACAAAGTCGACATAATGGTAGATGTTCATTATTTACTAATTTTGTTTGGTGTGACTAATGTTCTTGCCACAGAAATTTTTAAAAACTTTGGAAAAGAAGAATGGCAATTTTTCTAAAATTTTCAACAAAATTTCGATATTTTTTCTAATCACCTAAAGAAGGATATTATCAAGCAAAATTAATTGCTAAATTAAAAAGCACAATGTGTCACACGAGAAAACAATCTCTGAATCAACATGGATAGGTAAAACAGTTTGAAAAGTTATTCACTCAGATAAATGGCACATGTCAGCATTTGATAAAAAAAGGGCTTAGTCCTTAACTCCAAAACAGGCTTAACCTTAAAGGGTTAAGTATACTAAGTAAAATTGTTTTTATTTATTTTCTTTTTAAAGTAGCAACTAAGAGTAACAACCAACCAAAAAAAAACAATCACATATATGGTTGTGATGAAATAGTAACAACCAAAATAATAGTTAACAATTTAGTAAACCAGATAACGAACACTATGAAGTGTAGAAAAAAGGTATGAAGTGCAATAGCAAAATTATTTTTACATCTTTCTACCCAAAAAAATAACGAAGGTTGACCAGTAAGTCCCACCAACCTCAAAAAAGTGTTTTATTGTGCAATTGTAGTAAAAGGCATAAGAGTCATTATATAATATATAATATATATAAATATATATTAATATATAATATAATATAATACTATACATACACACACATATATACCTAGCCTTGAAAAAAGATTACAGGTCCTCACAGTCTTTGGAAAAAAAACAAGAGAATGGATCATATTCCATGATCCAAGTGTAAGTTTCGGCTCCTATTAGAGTCTTTATCAGCAAACAAAATGTGGCCAAATCTCTGTATAGATACAAAAAGTTCAACTGCAAATATGCAGAATAGTGACAATGAAAAATATAAAACAAGTTAATTTATGCAAAATCCCGCAAACAAATCTTCTTTAAATAAATTGTGAGTCAATAGTGCCTATACAAATTGAAGTGAACAATTACCAATTGATAAAAGGTGTACACCAATGCAATAGAAGCTATGTGCAAATTCATATACACGTGTACAAGTTTTACATAATATGATCCCCAATGGATAAACAAATAATCATGGTGGGGATGGTAAACTTCCTCCTACATTTCGCATAACACATAGTAAAATGAAATCCACCTTCATGTCCAGCATTTCAAGAAGCGTGATGAGCAATACTCCATATGGACCAATCAGATTGCAGCAAGGAACATGACACAATACTGCCATCACATAGGATCCTGCCCCTAGCACATGCCCAGTAGCCCTTCCACAGCCCCATGAGTAAGCCATGTTGCAAAAGGGAATGTACAAACCTGGACGAATATTAAGCCCTTACAGCGGCTAAACAGTATTAACCCCTTCCCGACATTGGACGGATGCATCGGGCGGGCCGCGCACGATCGCGACATGGGACCAGCGTGAAATTAACCGCTGGCTTCATGCCGCAATCCGCCCTCCGCTTGGAGTGAGCTCCGGGCGTGGGTGTTTAACCCCTTAACTCCGACGATCAATTAAGTTATCTTCAGACCCCTCCTGCCTGCAAAAGAGTGCAGCAACGATCTCCTACCATCCGTCCACCGGGATACAGAAGAATCACTTCCCTAGCCGTCTGTAGACGTCAAATCCCCACAATGCATTGTGGGCATCCGTTTACTGCACTGACAGTTTCATGGCGACCAATGTCATATCAACAATGCTATGTACTGCCTGCCTTCTAACAGCAATCTTCAGAAGATTGAAGATTGCTGTTTTAAAAATCCCCTATGGGGAATAGTAAAAAAAAGTGTATAAAAAAAAAAAGTGAAAAAAGTAAAAACACAAACAACAAAAAATAAAATAAAAATGCGTACACCAGGCCCTTTTTCCCCTTTTACAAAATGCCAAACTACCCCAACAAAGATAAAACAATAAATATCATGTACCCATGTTTTGGTATCGCCTCTGCGTGGCGAAACGACCTGTTCCTATTAAATGTGTCATATTACTTAACCGTATTGTGAACGCATGTTAAAAAAAAATAAAAAAACAATCAAAGGAAATTGCTATTTTTGTTCATCCGCACAAAACATAAAAATTGAATAAAAAGCGATCAAAAACTGCCATATAAACTCAAATTTTGTACCAATTAAAATGTCAGTTCATCCTGCAAAAAAAAAGTCCTTACACCTCTCGTGTATACGGAAAAATAAAAACGATGGCTCACAGAAGACAGCGGTGCATAAAAAATAGTTTTAATACAACAATAAAAACACTTTTATTTTTTAACCGCTTCAACATAAAAAAAAAACTATAAAAATAGGGTATCGCCGTAAATAGTATCGACCCCACAGAGTAAAGCTAACTTGTCATGTGATACTGCACAGTGAGCGTATGTTAAAAATAAAAATACAAAAAACACTCCTAGGATTGCAGTATTTTCGTCACCCTGCTTCCAAAAAACAGATTTTAAAACTGAACAAAAAGTCTTGTTCTCTAAAAAAAATGATACCAATAAAATCGTCAAACTCAATCCGCAAAAACAACCCCTACAACAGCTCCCTACAACAGAAAAAAAAAAAGTATGGCTCTCAGACTTGCGACGATGCAAAACGTATTTGTCCTTTTTTAATAAAATTGTTTTTATTTGTGTAACAGCATTAAAACATAAAAAAAAAAAATAATAATATTTTGTATCACTCGTAAATCGATCAACCTGCTGAGTAACAGATAGACATGTCTTTATACCACACGTGATGGCTTAAAAAATAAAAATAAAAAACACTAACCAGGAATTGTTTGTATTTTGTTTAAAAAAATGCCTCACAAAAACTTAATAAAAAGTGAATCAAAGAATCATCATGCAACCCATAAGATGTACTAATAAAAATGTCAACTCATCCCACCTCAAAAAACAAGTCCACAACCATATACGAAAAATAAAAAATAAGCTAAGTTGTCAGATATAGTAACAACATAAAAACGCAATTTTTTTATAGACCTATTTCTATTGTGTAAAAGTACTAAAGCATAAAAAAACTATATCAAATATATAACAATTTCAATTGTACAAACCCCCATAGTAAAGTTAACCTGTTTTTTAAATGCTGTACGGCAACTTGTAAAATGAAAGCCCAAAAACATTGGCGGAAACTGCATTCCCCCCCCCCCTGTTTTCATAGCCCAATACTGAAAAAAAACTATGGAACACCTTTGTGGCCCAAATGCACAGTAACCCCTAGATGAGGATCGCCATAGGACGGCTGAAATCCAAAATGGTGTGACTTCTGGAATTTTCCACACTGTTCTGGTACATTGGGGGCTTTGCAAATGCCGCACATGGCCCCACAAAAATCTCATTCCAAAAGCCCAAATTCGCGCTCAATAACAATAATAATAATCTTTTATTTTATATACAGCGCCAACATATCCCGCAGACACTTTACAAATTCGAGAGGTAAACGTACAGACATTACACATTAAAAAGTACCTACACTATGAGACACAAGATGTGAGGTCACCCTGCTCAGTGAGCGCTTACAATCTATTAGGTGTATGTGTGAACACACAACCGAGAGGATAGTGACCAAGTTTACAAATTGGTCCAGCATGTTTCATTAAATAGAGGGGTGGTTTAACATGAAAAAAAAAAATGGATGAACCTGCCACCCAGACAGTACATTCAATATAATACAGAAAAGTGGCCTGTGACGTGCCTAGTGTTGGGAGTGACAAATGTGTGTGATAGCAAGTTAAGGGATCTTGGTAGGCCACATCTGAGATACATGTGTTCTCAGGCCCTGTTAAAAAAAAACAATGAAGTTTGTGAATGTGCCTGATTCGCCCGCAAGTAAGCAATATTCCAGAGAACTGGAGCATGCACGTGTGGAAATCCATGGAGATGGGCCTTAGGAGGTTTCAGCCATGATTGATGAGTGTAACTTGATAACAGCAAAAAAGCAGGGCGGAGAGAGCGGGTAGGGTGTAGAGCTCGATAGATGAGGGAGTGTGATGTATGGGGGGTTGCAGCTTTTGGGAGAGCTTTAAAGGGTGAGAGGATGAGTTATCCTTGTAACTCCTGTACTTGAATGGGCAACCAGTGCAAGTGACTGAACAACAGGTTAGAGACATTAGTATAGGCGGGCCTGGAGAGAAAGATTAACCTGCCTGCTGCATTCAGGACAGATGGAGAGGGGCAGAATTTCAGAGAGGGAGACCGATTAAGTCAAGGATTACATAGTCAAACACGTGAAAAGAATAAGGCCACAATGAGAGTTTGACTTGTTTCCACAGTGAAGAAACGGAAGGCATTCTGTAGATGTTCTTGAGGTGCAGGTGACAGGAGCGGGCCAAGGATTGGATATAATGAGGTGAAGGTTCAGATCAGAATATAGTATAACCCTCAGACAGCAAGGCCTGCTGCCTATGAGTAATGGTGGTACCACATACAGAAACAGAAATAGCAGAGGGAGTTTGTTTTACAAGATGGCGGAAAGACAAGAAGTATCAGTTTTATTAGTGAGGTTAGTTTCAGCATGAAGAGAGACATGATCTCAGAGACGTGGACAGACAGTTCCACTGTGTTTTGTAGGAGAGTAGAACTGATGTCAACGGGAGGAGGTGTATAATTGGTGTCATCTGCAATAGAGATTGTACTGGAAGACAAGATCTGTCTGATGTTTGGTCCAATGGGGGCTGTGTACAATGAAAAGAGAAGAGGACCATAGAACTGAATCCCTTAGGAAACTCCAACAATCAAGAGTTAGAGAAGTAGGAGGTAGAAATCCGAAATAAAAAGACCACTGAAGGAGCGATCATAACAGGTAAGAAAAATGTGAACCAAGCGAGAGCGTTGACTTCCTGCAGGCACAATGCACAGGAGCATATTGAGGAGAAGTTGTGTAATCAACAGTGTCAAATGCCCTTGCAAGAGAGATTCCAGAAGAAACAGCCACGAGTAGTAACCCCTGAGATTTTTGCTGTTGAGGACACAAGGTCATGTTGAAGACTTTAACTAAGGCAGTTTCCGTGAAGTATAAAGGCGGAAAACCTATGCAGATGGTCAAGGAGAGAGTTAGTAAGAGATGGCGAATTAGGCGAAAGTAGACCAAGCGTTCACAGGAGTTTTAGAGATGAAGGGCAGATTAAGAGCCTTCGGTCGACTAATTTAGCAAGCGCCAGACGGGTCCAGAGTGGGCTTTTTTTAAGTAACAGGTGGGTTATGATGGCGTGTTGAAAAAGAATATGGAAAGATCCCAGTGGAGAGAGAGGCAGGTTACAGATTGCAGTAAGGTGAGAGAGTACAGCCGAGAAATAGACTGGAAACGAATGGTAAAGAAAGGGAATGGGGTCGTAGAGCAGGTGGTGGGTACGCGCTCTAGACAGGTGAACCCAGTGACACTTCTTCCCCTGTCGTCGAGTCAAAGTCTGAAAGAGTAAGGATTAGAGGACATGCGAGGGGATGGGGAAGGGCATTGACTTGGGGAATGAGATATGTTTTGCCGAAATATTTTTCAATTTTCCTTTGAAGTGAGTGGCCAAGGTCTTCAGCACAGATTCATGACTGGGTCGCCCTGAGCTTTAGGTCTGAGGAGGGAGTGGAAAGGGTGTCAAATAGAACTGCGTATTTGGGATTGTTGTGTAGTGTTGAGATGAGGGAGGTGAAATATTTTTGTTTTGCGCTGCGAAGGTCAGTGGGATAAGCCCTGAGCATGAATTTGTAGTGGAGAAAGTCTGCAGGTAACTCGACTTTCTCCACATACACTCAGCACACCTGGAACACGGCGCTGCAGATGGTGAGTCTGAGACAGTGTGCCAAGGCTGCGGGCGCCCTGACACTGGTGTGCGTATATGTAGCGGTGGTTAACAGAGTTTCATTGTAACGTTTGGACAGCCCTGGTCAGGACAAAGGAGAGGGATGGCGAATGGGGGGCAGTGAGACTTGTAATGGTGTCGTGATTTTCCTGAGTATTAATGGAGCGGCATATTTCGGAATGTTGATGAGCAAGGTTTGTTCAGAGAAGCTGAGAATTAGTGATACACGAAGGAGATGTAAGGTAGCTGGTCGGGAGAGAGAGCATAAGGAGAATTAGTGAATGTTAGAAATGGAGGAAAGCATGACAGAAGACCAGCATCCATAGAAGAGTTTCATCCTTGTGGGTGGGAAGTCAGTAAACGCGAGAGGCCAAAGAGAAATAGGTTAGTTGAAAGAAACTGATAGGCAGAAGGAGAGATGGGTCATCAATAGGGATTTAAAAACACCCTTATACTTCCCTGCCGAACACCTAAACAGCAGTTTACTAACCCACCAAATGTAAGGGTATTGGGGCCGAACTTGTGAAGAAATTGTGTTGACAAAATTTTGGTCTTTTTTCCATAGGATTCCTTTGTATAAGTTAAACAACATTTTCAGCAAAAATTGCGGTTTGTTGGAAAAAAAAATAAAAATTTTTAAATTTCACTTTAGCTTAAACACTAAAAAAAAAAAAAATTGTGTGAAGACACCTGTGGGGGTCCGTTATAACTACCCTGAACCCCTGGTACATTCCTTAAGGGGTGTAGTTCCAATATGGGGGTCTTTTAGGGTCTGTTTAAATTAACACTTTTAGCACTTTAGTGTGTCTGCAACCTGAAAAATGGTGCCGGCCTAAATAAAATCGTACCATGAAAATAGCACCCACTAGTCCAGTAGGTTTGCTCCACCTACTCTGGGCTTGTTGGTTGAGGCCAAAATCGGCGCACTAGGCCCACATATGGGGGTATCTCTGAAAATGGACAACAACAAATCCTGTGGAATCAATATTAAAGTTGCATATACCCTGATCACTATCTACTCGTTGTTTCTTATGTGAATATATGGAATACAAAAAAACAAGTTATCATTTTTAAATTTCACCTCCACATTGCTTTAATCTTCTGTGAAATACCAAATGGTTAATAAACTTTCCTAAATGCTGTTTTGAATACTTTAAGTGGGTGTAATTCTTAGATGAAGTCCATTATGGGGGTATCTAACATACAAGGCCAATCAAAATCACGTTAGAACTGGAACTGGTCCTTAAAAAAATGTATATTTGCTAATTTTCTCTTGAAAATTTTATAAAATTACTATTACTAAATTTCTAAGACCCCCTACATGACATAAATAAAAAAAAGATACATTTAAAAAATAGATGCCAACCTAAAGTAGAACATATGGGTTAATGCAGTTTATACAAAGCTATTTTGAGTGTAATACCACTATCTGTCTTACACACTAGAAATTTTTGAAGTTTAAAATGTTAAATTTCTTCTAATTTTTCACGATTCTTAGTGGATAGTTTTCACAAATAAAGCAAGGATTTTTTTTGGGACCAAACATTTCTTACAAATCTTTAAAGCACAATTGTGGGCACATAAAACAATTCTCTGATATCAACATGATACGCGTTAAAGTGTCAAAAACTTATTCTCCACGTACAGGTTAAAATGAAAAATCATATACAATAAAGGAGCCTATGTATATAGGAGAGTTATGCCCAGAACCAGAATAGAATCATTGACATTAACCTTGAATATGAAATTTGGACATATCTACCAAAAGACAGCACCACTATGGACATCCCCTCTAAAGAAAAAAAAGAAAAAGTAATTAGGTTTTAAACAAGATCAATAATATATTACAAACGGTTAGTTAAGAGTCCTACCCAACACCTAGACAAGTACCTGACTAATGGATATAAAAGGGCAAGATACTTAACGTTTATATCCGTAGTTCTACGCAACATTTTGTGATTTACTTTAAATTCCACATATAGACTGTTGATCTCAAGGCTTTTATTTTAAATATCCATTGTAGTTCCTTTTTTTATTTAAGATAATCGATCACCCCTTCTCCTGAGGGGTTTTATGCTGGCAATCACTATACATCTAAATTCCCACTTGGAGTGCCCATCATCAGAAAAATGTTTGGATACAGATAACCCTAACTTCTTATTTCACCCACATATATTTTTATTACACGGGCACCACAGAGCAATAAATAACCAATCTGATCACAAGTTACAACATGATATGATATGAAATTTTAGTTTTGTACCATGGATGTTATGCAAAGAATTCATACTTTTTCAATGGTTTTACAATTTATACAGTGTACACAAGGATATATTCCCAATTTCAGTATACCTACGAAAAGTTGTTTTGTTTTTACTTGATGCAACATGATATTTTTAAACCAATTTGTCTTTGATGTTTCTAGGATTTTTTTTTATATATACTACAGCTTGTATATATTATTGATCTTGTTTATATAACCCTAATTACTTTGTTTTTTTCTTAAGATCATCAAGTGGGAAAAGATGAACTGACCCCTACACATTAAAATTATTTTTTATATTCAGTCATAAATTCTTTTTTCTTATTTTTTTTCCTTTTTAATAAAAATGTCCACTCATTTCTGTGTGTCGTGCTGCTTATGACCTTGCAATTGCATGGTTTGCATGTCATTTGTCTTTAGCTTGTAGCCCGTTGCAGTTATTAATTTATATCTTTTCTGGTAGTATAGTAGTTATCTAACTCTTAGGGTGTGGAGACACCTTTTGAGCATATATCTACATTGACTTAATTGGACGTCATTGATTTGATGCTCTTTTTAGTCTGTATACCAGCACATCTTGGATTACCCACTAGAGGGGATGTCCATAGTGGTGCTGTCTATTGGTAGAGATGTCCAAATTCCATATTCAGGGTCATGTCAATGATTCTATTCTGGTTCTGGGTATAATTCTCCTATATAACACAGGTTCCTTTATTCTATTTGAGTTTTCATTTTAATACTGTTTAGCCGCTGTAAGAGCTTAATATTGGTCCCAGTTTGTATATTCCCTTTTGCAACATGGCTACTCTGGGGCTGTGCGGCTAGTGGACATGCTAGGGGCAGGACCTACCTATAGCTGGAGTATTGTGTCATGTTTCCTCTGCAATCTGATTGGTCTATATTGAGCATGCACATCCAAGCTTCTGAAATGCCGACATGAATGGGGATTCTCCATTTTATATGCTTATATTTTTAGATGAATGTAGGAGGAGTTCATCCCGCCCAACTGATTATTATTTATCCCTCGGTGATCATGTTATGTAACACCTGTATACAGTATATGAATTTTGTATTTGAATTTGCACATACTTCTTTGCATTTACACCTTTATAATTGTAATTGTTCACTTCAATTGTAACAACACTTTTGCTCTCACTTTATTTAAAGAATTATGTTTGCGGTGATTTGCATACATTAACGAGTCATTGTCACTATTCTTCATATGTAATTGTACTTTTTATAATAATTATAATCTTTATTTATATAGCGCCAGCATATTCCGCAGCACTTTACAATTTAGAGGGTATAAGTACAAATAAAAAAATAAACATAATACAGAAAAAGCTACTTGCAGGTCAAACAGAAGCTGTGAGGGCCCAGCTCACAAGAACTTACAAACTATTAGGGTGTATGGGTGAGACGAAGGGTGAGAAGTGCTCAGTTTACACAATGGTCCAGCCATGTGTTGCATAAATAAGGGATGGTTTATATGAAAAAGTGGATGAACCTGTCATCCAGACAGTACATCTATATACAGATAAGTGCTTGTGAGTGCCGAGTGCAGGGAGTGACAGAAGTGTGTGTGACAGAAAACCGGAGGTTATCAATTAGGGATCTTGATCGGTCTGCCTAAGAAGCTGTATTCTCAGGGCACTCTTAAAGCTTTGAGAGTTATGAGTGCTACTTTTTGTATAAATACACGATTTGTCCACCATTTGTTTGCTTTATAAAGGCTCAAATAGCAGCCGAAGCATCGCAATTGGATATGGAAAAAAGCTCCATTCACTTTTTTCCAATCTGTGAGTGCTGCAATTTTTTTAAAGGCTGTATATTTTGACCTCTAATTGAGGTTGGTTTTCTGCTGGCACCTGATTAGGAAGTGCTACCTATATCTATCTATCTATCTATCTATCTATCGGCGCGTTCTCATAGCACAGGACAAATACCGGTCGGTTTGCCAGCCGGTATTTGTCATGTTTTGAGGCCGTCCCCACGGCCGCGGGGAGGGGGGGGGGGAAGCCCTCACCCTTCACATTGGCTTGCACAGATTCCGCCCGGAAAGCGGACGGAAGATTGTGCTAGCACAATGTTTTGCGGCCGGACCGCGGGCGGAAAAATCGCCGGACGGAAAACCAGTGCAGTGGGGACTGCGGCACGGGTTTTCCATAGAGCACCATTGTGCTCATTTTCGACTGTTTTTTCAGGCGGTCTGAAAAACCGGCCGAAAACCCGTGCAGTGGGGACATGCCCTAACTATCTATCTATCTATCTATCTATCTATCTATCTATCTATCTATCTATCTATCTATCTATCTATCTATATATCAGAATCACAATATAAGTTTGTTAGGCATAGAGACAGAGGCAGTCTGGGGTGCAAAAACGGGTCCTTCCATATATTTCTTTAAAACACAAACATGTGCAGCAATAACAGGCACAACAAGAAACAACCAAAACTCCTGCTCATCCGAGCACTTACTATACAGAGTTAGTTCCCTCACTAACACCTTAGCCCGTAATGGAGTTTGTGTAGCAGTCATTGGCCTCCTCCATTATATAGCTTCTCCAGCCAAATAAGTGAAGACCAGAGTTACAGCCACACCTAGTCAGCTGACTTAATGACTTTAAATAGGCCAGGTAAACATGGGGAGTAGACACCCACCCAACACTTTGCCTGCTCCCAATGAAAAGCTGTCCTGGAATGGCTGGAAGCCAAACTAACATTTAAATGAGTGTCAGCTGCCTGTTGGCAGTTGACACCTATCTAATGACTTTTTATTTCACCAAGGCTCCATTACCTTGGTGACATGTGTCTGCGGTTCTTGCAGTGAACCTGGCTGCAATATATATGCCATCACAGACCTTCCCAGCTGCTACCTTACATATCCTCTCCCTCTGCTCAGACCTGTAGGGCGGAGCACCTTGTGCCTTGAAACACACGTGACAATGTGTCTGCGTTAGCTTGTTGTGACTCGGAGTGATGTTCTACACAGAACTTAAAGTACTGTAAGGCCAAGAACCAGCACATCACCCTCACATTTTTTCCTTTATTTTGGGCCATCCTTTTTAAAGGGGAATGGTCCGTGATCACCCTACATGTTCGCCCCACCAGGTAGTACCGCAGAGACTAATGGCCCACTTAAGAGCAAGGCCTTCTCTTTCTACTATGGCATAGTACTTCTCAGCTACAGACAGCTTCCTGCTGAGGTACACTAGAGGGTGTACCTCTCCTTCGACTATTTCAGACAGGACAGCCCTAAACCTACGTCTGAAGCATCTGTCTGAACATAAATTCCTTCCTCAAGTTAGGAGCAATTAAAACTGGTCTCTCAAAGAGTACCTCCTTTAGTTTCTGAAAGGCTTGTTCAGCCTCCTGGGTCAACTTCACCGTGGTGGTCTTTGCCCCTTTGGTGAGGTCAGTAAGAGGCGCAGGTATGGAGGTGAAGCCTGGTACAAACCTCTTATAATATCCTGTAATCCCCAAAGAATTCTCTGACCTGCTTGAGGCCAATTTCGAATTGCTTCTCCTAATGTTGTACCTGAGATAACTAGCCTCCTCTAGCCCTATTGCACACTTTTTCGGGTTGGCGGTTAAGCCTGCTGCCCCTATTTTGTACAGGGCCACTTGCACCTTCACTAGGTGGGACTTCCAGCCTGCACTAAATATCACCACATCATCCAAGTATGCAGCCACATATTCTTTATGGGACTGCAGGATGAGGTCCATCTACCTCTGGAACGTAGCAGGAGCCCTATGTAGGCCAAAGGAAAGGACAACATACTGGAAATGTCCCTCTGGGGTGAAAAGTTTTTTTTCCCTTTGCCTCATCTGTGAGGGGAACCTGCCAATAGCTTTTGGTAAGGTTTAATGTGCTTACACATCTAGCGGGTCCCAAGCTCTCAACCAATTCATCAACCAGGGGCATGGGTTAGGGCATCAAACTTCTATATTTCGTTTAACTTGTGAAAATCATTGCAAAATTGCAAGCTGCCATCCGGTTTGGGGTGATCACTATGGAGCTAGACCACCCACTTTGTGACTTCTCTATTACCCGTAGAGCTAGTATCTTTTTAACCTCTTCTGAGAACGCTTGTCTCTGGACTTTGAGGACCCTATATGGCCTTAACCGTACCTTCTTACTGGGCTCTGTAATAATGTCATGTTTAATGACCCTGGTATGGCCTGGCATTTCTGAGAAGACTCATGGGTTCTTTTGTAGGCATTCTCTAACTTCCTAACCCTGGGCCTCTGACAAGGACTCTGAGATACGAATGGGTGGTCAATCTTTGTTTTGGGGCCCTCTATGTTCCCTTACAGCCGTGCGACTTTCACGGCCCTTCTAGGGCTTGATTAGGTTGAGTTGGTAAATTTCATATGGTTTCTTTTTCCCTGGCTGGAACACCTTGTAATTTACCTCATTAACCCTTTCTGTGATCTCATAGTGACCTTGCCATTTCGCCAGGAACCTACTTTCAACCATTTGTACAAATACTAGCAGCCGGGCACCTGGCTAAAACACTCTGACCATTGATAACCTTTTTTACACCCTGGCTTGGGTTTACCTGCTGCATGTTCTTCCTGACTATGGACAGGACTGCCGCGATTCTTTCCTGTATCTCAGTGATGTGCTAAATTACACTTTTATACGGAGTATTCTCCTGTTCCCAGGTCTCTCTAGCTATGTCTAGAAATCCCCTTAGATGTTTATCGTATAGGAGCTCAAAAGGTGAGAACCCTGTGGATGCTTGTGGAACTTCCCATATGGAGAACATCAGGTAGGGTAGCAGGCAGTCCCTGTCCCTCCCATCCTTGTCCACCAGATTATTTAACATCCCTTTCAGGGTTTTATTAAACCTCTCCACCAGACCACCGGTCTGGGGATGATATACAGTGGTATGAAGGTGGGTAATGTTTAGAAGCCGTCACAGTTCTTTGGTCACCTTGGACATGAAGGACATGTCCTGGTCAGTGAAGATCTTCATTGGGATCCCAGTTTGGGTGAACATCTGGAACAGCTCCTTCGCTATAACTTTAGAGGAGGTGTTCCTAAGGGGAATGGCTTCTGGGTAGTGGGTGGCATAGTCTAGGACAACTAAGATGTACTGATGTCCCCTGGCCTAAACAGCAGTGCACAAGGCTTCAGAGATATAAAGGGTTATTTATATTTGCCAACATGTTTAAAGCTAATCAATAAAATGAGAAAACCCCTTTAAGGCCAAAATACACATGGTTCTTCATAATCAGGTTTAGAAATTAAAGAACATAGATAGATCTGTACATATAAATGCCAGAATCTTACAGTCTTTCTTATGCAGGTTACAGTTCTTATTTGTGTAATATAAACTTAAAGAGTTTTTATATATAAATTAGGCTCACTATGGGCTAGTCTGTATTTATAGACTTTATTGATGTTAAATGTGTTTAAGATGTATGTTTTTTTTTTACATATATTTATATTATTATGCATATATATTTGCAGTTGGAACTTCATCCCTCACTACTGTATTCACTACAGAAGCGCCAGCTGGCCTGTTGACTGGGCATGCACACCAGTCAGGAGGCCATTGCTTGTATAGTGTAGCCACCCACTGCCCTCTCTGGATGCTTTGTCACACTACTTTATTGTCACGTCAAGGGAGGTACAGTGAGCCCTGACTAGAACCCAGCCCCCTGTCCCTGCCTACTTGACGTGCTGCCCTAGGCGGCAGACGGCAACTGGGCGACAGTCCCTGCGCTGCTAAAGTGCTGGGGCCGTCAGGAGGAGGAATAGTCAGACAGTCCGGGTCAATACCAAACGCCAAAGCCACAAATCAGAACCAGAGAGATAAACGTAAACAAGCCAGGGTCAAAAGCCAAACGGGAGCGAGGTGCAAAATCAGAAGTCAAGCCGGGGTCAGGAGAACAAGCCGAGGTCAAGTACACAGGTAAGCAGACAATAAACAATAACACAGGTAGCAAGGCAGCCAAGGAGAATATCACAGGCGCAGCACTCAGCTAGCAGGGAGTTTAAATGTGATCCCCAGATACCGCCCCTGTAGCTTATTGGAGCGGCCTCCGGGTCCTCCCATTGGCTGGTGCGACACGCCCCCTGTCAGGAGTGGCTAGACCTCTGTCTCTCACACAGCTCCTAGCAGACTGTTTATCAGGGTGGGGTCGCTGATCAGCTGCTGCAGACTCTTCCTCCCTGCAAGCCGAGCGCTGCCAAGCCCTGACATTTATATAGCATGATATTTTGTTCAGGTAGGGATGTGGGCTGCTACCGCATAGAAAATTTAACTTGCCTGCTGATTAGTGTACATGCCCGGCAGATAATAATCTACTGGGCATGAACGCTAGTCAGCAGGATGGCCGGCGACCTCTGAATTGTAGCCGTTCAGGACCCTCCTTGAACAAAACATCACACTATGTAGAGTGACAGTGCGACCAGAGATCCACAAGAAAGTCCAAGAATGGTGCCAGCATTGGTGTTCTCTATTCAAACGAATCCAAGTACAAAAAAAATGCAACATTTAGTAGGTCTTTGTCAAGTCTTACTAGGGTCGACTACTAGGGTCAAAACATTGCACTTTTTTGTACTGGGATTTGTTTGAATAAAGAACACCAATGCTGACACCATTCTTGGACTTTCTTGTGGAATTTTGAAGTTGTAAGGTGGTCTGTTGCATTATTGGGTGTGAATAATTTTGGATATAGAGGACTTCAGTGCTGTCCAATTTGTACATATTGCTTTAGTGCAACCAGTGAGGGTGGTGGGTGGCTAGATTATATAAGCGATGGCCCCCTGACTAGCACACATGCCCAGCATACAGTATGTGCTAGTGTATGCAATAGTAAGGGATGATGTTCAAAACACTATATAACATTAATAAAGTTCAAAAATACAGTTCAACCCATACTGAGCCTAATTAAAAAAAAATAACTGGATAACCCCATTATAATTTGCCTAAAGTTTCTCTTATTTTATCACATATGGCATTTACTTTTTTCATGTTGCAGACCTTGCTCGCATGAAATTTGTTGGTCCGTTTCTCCGTATGTCTGGAGCCTTCTTCATAAGACGCACATTCCACAGCGACAAGCTTTATTGGTCCGTGTTCTCAGAGTATGTGAAGACTATGATCCGGGTTAGTTATTTCCAATTACAGTGCTGAACATTTTCTGGGATTTAAAAAAAAAAAATGGTTTGAAGGGGAACTTGCATAAAAAACCCATCCCTTTCTCACTTGTTAGATCTACCTGCAGCTCCACAGTGCTGCTATAATCCTCTCTGATGATCTATGCTTACCTCAGCAGTCTTGTGCCGTACATTTGTGAGGCAAGTGCTTAGCTACAGCTATCCCCACTGCAGCCAAGATAACTTCAGGCCAGTGGGGAGTACTGGAGCTGCAGGAGATCTGTTACATGAGTAATCAATATTTGGCTTTACCTCTTTAGTCAATTTCTTTATATCTCAGAAAACCCCTTTAATAACTGTTCTTAAGCGTATTCCCAGTTAATCATGAAATCTAACATGTTAGCTATGTTATGCCTTCACTTCACATGCGAACAAGTGTAAAATAAAAAAACCAAATTTTAGCATATCTTTCCCAAATGGCAAAGACTGCGAGGATTTCCCATTAGGATTTGAAACTTTTTTTTGGGTGTTCTGCGCAAAAAACTTTTGATCCCCTTTCCTATAAAAAATAAACTGTCGCCCACCAAAAAAGTGCACTGTACACCGCTGAACTTTTGAATGCGCCAAAAAGTAGGTACATAAAATTGCTAGCAATGATATGCTATGGCCTAGATTTGGTGCATCAATTATTTTTGCAAAAAATCCCCCAAAAACACCAGAATTTTGGAAGGTTATTCTTAAAGGCACACTTACACTCATTTAATGTGCCTTAAAAAGGGCTGGAGGCGCCTCTTTTTTTGACATGTCGCTCTAAGGGCCGTTACAGGGCAAGGACAAATAACCGGCCGGTATTTGCCTGTTTTGCCCCGCCCCCAGGGCCGGGGGGGGGGACGGCTTTTCTCCGCAAGAGCGGAGAAAACCCTCCCCTCCCATTGAGCAGCCATTTCCCCCGGGAAAACCCCGGGGAAGATAGTGCATGTTAAAATTGTTTTGCCGCCGGCCCCCAGCGACAAAAAACCGCCGGAAGGGAAAACCCTGCAGTGGGGACTGTGCACGGGTTTTCCATAGAGCACAATTGTGTCATTTTCGGCCGGTTTTTTCAGGGGTCTAAAAAAACCGCAAATGGCTGAAAAACCGTCCGAAAACCCGTGCCGTGGGGACATGGCCTAAGGTTACAATCACATGGACATTTTATTTCTCCATTTTGTACAAAGCTGTGATTCCACTTTAATGCATGATGCCTGTTCTTTACTTCCGTATGCCTCCACTTCAGTATGGTGGCATATTTTTTCTGTTAAATTCCAATCAAATCTGACAGAAGAAATCATGGCATGCTCAAGTGAATGTACGGAAAAGGGAAATTAAAAATGGCACACACACCCAAAAATCTGTGTTTTTTAAAAACCAAAGGTGTACAAATGACAATAGGGGCCCTAAAGGCTTTGTATACAGGGGTTTGCTTTTTTGAAGGGTTTTACCCATACTTTTTATTCTAATCTAAAACCATATGAAACAGGACAGGGTTGTTCACAGCAGACCCCTTTCCATGTTCACATAACTACAACCATATAGAAAAGCAATGTGTTGTTATTATTGTGTGTATTTGTTTTGTAAAAATTGTTTACATAAATATAAAGGAGTGATTGGTGGTGATTCAGAGCAAATATTTATGAAAAAGCAACACACATCCATAAATATATAAATAAAAGTGCACTCACTTTACAACAGGAGATCGCCCACTCTCCTGGTATAGTCCAATCTTTTTTTGTCCTCAGTAAGGACAAAGAAGTGCATGGAGGTAAAATAACACCAGCTATATTTCTAAAGTTACCTGTCTAAGGAGCATTGATGTATCTCTCAGTGTTTATGTCAAGAGGGAATACTAGAATTATATTGTACATAAAAGGTGCCATTAAAAGTTTAACTTTTTAGTAAATGTTATTTAATTTTCTTAACATTTTTTGAAGCAGACGTCACAATATGGTAGACCATAGTATTACTGCTTGACAGTAAAAAGCTGACAGGTACTCTTTGAGACCTAATAGGCATTGAGCCATAATAGGCCTTTTGTTATTATGTCCCATCTTTCCCCTATGATCATGTTGCAGGGTGCCAGTTTAGTAACAGACCAAGGCTTCTCGCAGCATGAGAAGGGTTAAATGGTGGGGATTAGTGTTACTGCCCTCAGTAGATCACTGTCTGCATGTAGATAGGGTGAAAGAGTTAAAGCTACGGGAATACTTTCCCCAGTGGGTCCCATTGGAATTGAAAAAAAAATTATATGTTCCCTCGGGAAAAGCCAAAAAAAACATTTTTTGCCCTTTTGGGGTGAAAAAGTTCTATGGCTACATTGTCAGTTTTTAAAAAAAAAAAAAAAAAAAAAAAAAAAAAAAACCAAGTATAAGGCCATAAGTGATTAAAATTCAGCTAAAAAGAAAAGGAAGTTGAAAATAATTGCTGAAAAAACCCCTTGACAACTCCCCATCAAAGTCGAAAACCCCAATTGATATAATTATGAGAACAGTATGGGTGGAAAATTTAAGTGCTACCTACCAAAGTAGTTTTGTACATATGGGTAATTAGTCTATCCCCCATAAATGCTCTATAAATTGGGGAAGAATTTTTGGTCTTAACTCCCCAAAGGGGTGGCAACATTCAGCTGCTCCTATAAACCATTGGTAATACCATCTTCAAACTGTAAATGTATTACATCTTTTCTTACAGTTGCCCTTTTGTGACAATTTTTCTTTCTTTTTAATGGTCTTAATCCAGAAATCTTTTACTTTGGATTTACCATTTGCCCCCATTAATGGGGGTCAATAGGTTCAGCCCCAAAATACCGTGAAAATTGTAAAGGGGAGAGAATTCCATCCCAAAAAGGTATTACTTTGATCCAAACATGTAGTCTTAGGTATCATACCTTTTGATGGACAGTAGACATACCCCACCTTTTTCAGATGTGACGGGGATCGCTCAACATTTTATTTTTACTTATTGCCCCCTTTTGTCATTTTCTTTCCCTTTTGGCCATGTTTACCCCGGGGGCCAACTAGAAAAAAAAAGGATGTCATAGTCATCCTAATCCTTCAGCTACTACTTATCATTAGATAAGACTTACTTACAAATAAGCGTTTTGCCTCACTGCCGCAGTAAATTGAAATTACCCTGCCCTGTCATTCAGGAGTTTTGTTTTAAAGGTACCCCCCGTCTAAAAAAGAAAGGTCCCCTTTTCTTTTCCTGAATAAACCCCCGAAGAGTGCCCCTACCCCCCTTAAAAAAAATTAGGACTGCCAACTGGACTCATAAGGCCAGAATAAGCACAGATTCAGAGATAAATCAAAGACTTTCTCTACTGAACATTTTCCAAAAACTACATATCCATTGTTCCCTTTTTTCTAGCTCGTAAATAAGGACCTTCATGCTGGACTGCATTTTCAAGATGATAGGTTCCCTGTATAGGGGATTTATCGCTTCATCAGTTCATCTGTTTCTTTGTACTTTCAGTTTCTCAGCTTCTCAAATACAGTAGTGTTTCTTACCCTCCCAGCTAGGTATTTCTTAACTGAAGGGGGGTGACATCACCCTCCCTCCTTCATTGTTTGTACTCGCTCCCGAGTCAGTGTGTTTGTTTAAAATCAGTGGGAGTGGATAGCACATCCCTGCTCTCCCCCCTCTCTATCTGTCCACATGTCACTGTGTCGTTCCTCTCCCTATGCAGTCTTATTTTGTAATAGCTGTTTGTTTATATACCACAGCCCTGAATTTAGTCTAACAGTCTTTCTATGAACTCAGAGCATAAATCTCTTTTCCCCTCACAGCTGGAGGTTTGTTACGTTGAATCCATCTTCTATAAAACTCATTTGAGAGCAGCACAGATTTTGTCTCTTTCTATGTTTACATGCAGCAGCATTAGGCATGGAGCACAATTCTGCTGCTTTCTGATTGTAGAAGCAGCTGCAGGATTACTGTGCAGCTGCTGGCTGTGAAGAGTGAAATGTTACTGGCCCCTCATTCTGAGTGAGAGAGGCAGGAATGCACGCTCCCGTGAATACGACCGGGGGCCAGATAGAATGTAAATTAGTAGAGCATTCAGCCAATGAAATGAAAGGAGGTGGAATCCGACTGGCACTGGGGAACAGTGTTTACAGAAAATGAAGATAAAGCAGAATGTTAAAACAAGACAGCTTTGCAAATGACACCCAATGCATCCAGTTGCTTGTTTTCACTGTCCCCTTATTCTAAAGACCATTTAATGTAATGATAAAACCCCTTTAAAGCTAGTTTGCATGGATACAAATAAACGGGACAAATTTCAAAAGGAATTGAGTTTTTAGTGTGTTATACAGTGTTTTGAGCTTGTATTAAGGCCCTTATTTCTAATATTGAGGAACAGAGCCTATCACTATAGAATCCTATAGACATTTAGCAAAAGTGGTGCCAGTATTCAAACATGGGTCAGAAAGTGAGTCTATAAACTTTAGGCTTGTAAATTTAATCTCTAGTTTCAATAAATTGATTTTGGTTTTCCCAAAAGGGCTGTACTGGATATTTTTAATGAAATAAATGA
>JAODAL010053905.1:0-24965 GCA_025379985.1 Phyllomedusa bahiana | reverse complement strand
GAAAACCCCGTGTGAACATACATTTATACTACGACTGTGTACTCTATTTGTATTTTGAATGTTGCTTTTCTAACCAAGGTACGTCTATATCAATTTTAATGAGATTTATTAAATGTTATGATAAAGATTGAGTATTGTTTGTGATACAACTGATAGAATAAAGTTATTGAAAGTAAATTTTGTAAGGTAAGAAAGTTGCCAGCGATAAGTACCTATTCCCTTACAAAAGATACTATGTTAGTGTTGCTCGATTAGTTCCCTTTTTGGTTGTACACTAGGTAGATCCAATTTTTTTTCCAACCCATTGAAACCCCCTTCCTGACCAGATTGATTAGAGTTTTTTTTTTTTTTACATGATTTAATGGATTAAGCTACTGGTCTCTGTGGTGATCCTGGTGGTGCTTTCAGAGTGAGGTCCAACATCCTGCTGACATCACTTTTGCTTTCCATATCATAAGGCTACTTTGGGACATCAGATGGGCCCTCAGACATTACACTAGAAGGGACGCTGCACCATGTGCACCACCGGACCTGAAGCACCACAAAATGGTAGGTTAAACCCTAAAGCCCCATAAAAAACCTTTTGTTGCACTTAGGCAATAATAAAGTGTATCAGAACATCATAATGGATATGCACAAAAAAAAATCTAAAAGAATGAATTACCTGGTGATACATTTGTTGATCTACAATGTGAACAGTGTTATGCATGATTATAGAGTATCTTCCAACCAAAGTTCCCAAAACCTTCACCAATATACAGGGGAGTAACTAGAGAAGCCAGGGTCCCAAAGAAAACTTTTAGATGGGGCCCCTTTCTCCCCCAAAGTCGCCCACCTCCCTGACCACGAACAGTTACCAGGACATGTTGTTAGATAATTAGATAAACAAGGGCAAAACCTCACCATACAACGCCAAACAACTGCTACCAAACAAATCCCACTATCCAAGCCAACATTACCAAAACGCTATTACATGGACCCTGATTATACCCCCAGAACAGACCAAAAGTGACGAATAAAACCCCTACATATACTGATCAGACACAAAGACCAATATTTGACCTATAGGACCTATGTGGTAACAGGGCCGCCAAAAATTTTGGGGCCCCCAACAGCGGGAGCGTCTGCCCCCCCCTCCCCCCCCCCCGACCCAAACCCCCGCCCCCTCCCTCCCCAACGCCATCCTGACGAGTCCCACCCATTTCCCGTCCCACAACCACCCCACCCCAGAAAAAAAAAAAGTTTTTGGATCCAAGAAAAAAAAATGCAATTGTCCATTGTTTTTGGATTTGTTCTCGCGGGTTTACAAGGTCCAGCAAATACCCCACTGTCACCATTAAGTTTACGGCAAAGCCGTATCCCCACCCAAATTGCTAACAAAAATATATAATACTAAAAAATACCGCCCCCTATCATACCATAACGACTAGACCCCCAAAAATTTATTGACTAAACATTTAAACCAAGACCAATATCCAAAACAACAAAAAATATACAAGCCCCAATAATACGCCACATCTCCCCCCATACCCCAAAAAAAAATACTAAATAATACCCCCAAAACGTTAGTGATTATAAACCTCACACCAAAACCAATAATTCCTCCATACAGTGCCCTATAGGGTTTTTGTTCCCAAAACACAGGTGCTTTGCAAATATTTTACTTACATTTAGGGCCTCCAGGTGACGTCTTTTTGGGATTTGTTCACTTTCCTTTTCTTCTTATTGGGTTTCCATCCATGATGACACTCCGTCCACCTGCCCTAAAAATTTAAAACAAACACCTAGACCCCTCACTTTTTTTTTTCATTTTCCAAACGAGTGTCCCCTCCCCCCATGATAAACTCCCCATTTAAAAGGGGCCCAAATGGAAAAGTTTTTGCCCCTGGGAATTAGGGTCCCCCATTTTGGGATGTAGGTACAACGGGGCCCCCCCCGGGGGTAGCTAGGCATCCACCGGAAATAGCTTTTAGTTGGGGACGTAGGGAGCTTGGGGCCCCCGGGGGGTAGTTAGGTTTTCCCCTTTGTACAATGGGGCCCCCTGTGTTTAACCACCCTTAGGTAGAAAGGGCCCTGTAGATTTTGGGGCCCCCCTTTTAGGGAGAATAGTCCCCCCCCGCGATAGAGCCTCCTTTAGGGAGAATGGCCCCCTGGATTTAAGGGCCCCCCCGTAGCAGAATAGTCCCCCCGAGATTTGGGCCCCCCGTAGCAAAAAAGTCCCCCCGTAATTAGGGCCCCCTTTTAGGGGAAAATTCCCCCCTTGATTTTGGGCCCTTTTAGGGGAATATTCCCCCCCCGGATTTTGGGCCCCTTTAGGCAGAATATTCCCCCCTGAATTAGGGCCCCCTTTAGGCGAAAAGCCCCCCCCGTAGTTAAGCCCCCCTGTGGCAGAAAGTCCCCCCTGAATTAAGGCCCCTTTACAGAATATCCCCCCCCCTTAGATTTAAAGGGCCCCCTGTAGTAGAATATCCCCCGTAATAGGGCCCCCCTGTAGGCAGAATAGTCGCCCCCCTGTAGACAAATAGTTTCCCCCCCAGCTTTGGGCCCCCCGTTTGGGATAGTTCCCCCCCCCAGTATTAGGGCCCCCCGAGGGAAAATCCCCCCCGTTTTAGGGCCACTGTAGCAAGTTTTCCCCCCCCCCCTATTAGGGCCCCCTGGGAAGTCCCCCCCCCCCCGTATTAGGGGCCCCCGTAAGTATAGTTCCCCCCCATATTAGGGGCCCCCCGAGGATAGTCCCCCTTTAGGGCCCCCGTGGCTTTTTCCCCCCCCCCCGTATTAGGGCCCCCTGATCATAGGGGCCCCCCCCCCCCCCCATTTTAGGGCCCCCCGAAGGTATTTCCCCCAATTTGGGCCCCTGTAGGAAAGTCCCCCATTATAGGGCCCCCGTAGGCATAGTTTCCCCCCCCGTTTTTGGGCCCCCTGTTGTCATATCCCCCCCCCCAGTATTAGGGCCCCCCGTAGGTATAGTCCCCCCCCCCCAGGGCCCCGTAGCTTTTTTTCCTGGCCCCGCTCCCCCTGTAGGCAAAATAGTCCCCCCCCCCCCCGATTAGGGCCCCCTTTTAGGCAGAAAAAGTCCTCCCCTGAGATTAGGGCCCCTTGTGGCAAAAATCCCACCCCCGTAGATTAGGGCCCCTTGTAGGAGAAATCCCCCCGTAGATTTTGGCCCCTTTTAGGAAAAAATCCCCCCTGTAAATTAAGGCCCCCCTGTAGGGAGAATAGTCCCCCCGTGATTAAACCCCTTTAGGGAGAAAAGCCCCCCCGTAAAAATTAGGGGCCCCCTGTAGGCCCCCAAATCCCCCCTTTGTAACCCCAAAAAAGTTTTTCCCCCCCCCCTTTTGGGCCCCCTGTAGGGGAAAAGTTTTCCCCCCCCCTATTAGGGCCCCCTGGGGAGGATAGGTTTTTCCCCCCCTCCCCCAGTATTAGGCCCCCTGATTCATATCCCCCCCCCCCCCCGTTTTTTGGGCCCCCTTAGTATAGTCCCCCATATTAGGGCCCGCGTAGGGATAGTCCCCCATTTTGGCCCCCTGTAGGTATTTCCCCCCCCCCCCCCAGTATTAGGGCCCCCTAAGGATAGTTCCCCCCCCCAGTCATTGGGGCCCCCTGTAGCATAGTTTTTCCCCCCCGTTTTAGGGCCCCCCGTAGGTATAGTCCCCGTTTTAGGGCCCCCCTTAGGCATATTTTTCCCCCCCCCCAATTTTCCCCTTTGGTGCCCCCCTTTGGGTTTTGTATAGTTCCCCCATTTTTAGGGGGCCCCCCAGTTAGCCCCCAGTATTGGGGGCCCCCCCGTAGGGATAGTCCCCCCCGTATTAGGGCCCCCTGTGGCTAGTTTCCCCTCCCCCGTATTAAAGGGCCCCCCGTAGATGTCCCCCCCCCAGTTTTTTTGGGCCCCCTGAGGGATATCCCCCCAGATTTTGGGCCCCTGTGGGTATAGTCCCCCAGTATTAGGGCCCCCTGTAGGCATCTTTCCCCCCCCCCCCCCAGTATTAGGGCCCCCTGTAGGTATAGTCCCCCCCCTCAGTATTAGGGCCCCCTCTAGGTATAGTCCCCCCCCTCAGGGCCCCCTGTATCTTATTACTTACCTGGCCGCGCTCCCCCAGCGTCTCCGTCCGCTCCCGACCCCAAGCCTGCTGATTTAGGCTTGGGGCCGAGAACAGGAAGCTCGGCAGGCTGCGTGATGACGTCACTTCCGCCGCGCCGCCTGCAGAGCGATGTACGGCAGGGGCAGGGAGCGCACAGCTCTCCCTGCCCCGCAGTTCATCTTAATTGTATGCGTGTCGCACGGACATGCATACAATTAAGAGATAGCCTCTGTGAAGCAAGGGGGCGGAGCCTGCCGGTGGCGGCGGACCCCCCCGGCTTCACAGACCGGCCGGGCATGGTAGAGCAGTACAGGTTGTACTGCCCTATCAGCGGCCCTGCGCCGGGCCCCTCAGCTCCCCGCCCGCTGCAGTGAACAGTTAAGTTCGCTGCCGGCGGGCCCAAGAGCGGCATTACCGGGGGAGCAGACGCGGTAGCAGCTGCGCCGGGCCCCCTAAGACCACAGCTGCTATGTCTGCTATCCCGGTAGTTACGCCCCTACCAATATAGATCAGATGATTGAAACAAGAATTAAAAATCCACAAATAAAATATAATTCCCATAAAATAAACTAGTAACAGAAACAGAGATGCAGTGTAACTACAACTCTAAGGCTACGTTCACACGACGTAATTGCGGGAGTCGTACTGATCGGCGCGTACAACCAC
Organism: Phyllomedusa bahiana; assembly: GCA_025379985.1. Lineage (NCBI taxonomy): Eukaryota > Metazoa > Chordata > Amphibia > Anura > Hylidae > Phyllomedusa > Phyllomedusa bahiana. Next base: position 20,220 of record JAODAL010053905.1, on the reverse strand, counting down.
GATGCGGGGGTGCTGGCAGCCCGCCGGCCCCATAGATTGTCATTACTCGCGGCGCAGAAGTGCCGCAAATAAATGACATGTCACTTATCTCCCCGCGCGTCGTATTGTACGCCCGGGGAGAGGAGGCGTAATCCCTAGTTCTCTATGAGAACTGTGGATTACCGTAATTTCGGCGCGCATCTCGCTTGTATTAGAGTGCAAATACGACGCGAAATGCGTGCCGAAATATGCCCTTGTGAACATACCCTAAGTCAAACCCTTTATGCAACAGTATCTAAGACAAATTCCCATCTCGTTTCATTTTGCGCAAGGATACATTTTCAATTTCTTTCCCTCCGATAGAGCAAGATTCTGTCAACACCTTAACGGCAACCTGCTAGGCGGTTTTTGCTGCCCTATCTGAGAGCAGGATGTGAGAGAGGGGGAGAAGCTGAGCTCTGTGATGTATAGGTTATATAGGTTTAAGTAATTTGATGCTGAATTTCTGAGTAAAAAGTAAAAAACAGAGAAAATCTGTGAAAGTGAAACTGAGAATGCTGCTGACCCCACCCACATAAAGTGATTGCCAATTCACTCTGCACACACTGATGCAGGGAAAGCTGTCCATAACTATATGAGGACGGGGTAAGAAGTACTCTTAGGCCTCGTTCACACGGTTTAAATTTGCCGCGGTTTGGCGCCGTACTGCGCGCCGGATTTGCGCTTCAGTACGGCGCCAATCCGCGGCAGCAATTACGGTAATCCACTGCTCTCATAGAGAACAGTGGATTCCGTCGCTCCTCCCCGCTCGGCGAATCCGCGGCGGGGGGAGAAAGTGACATGCACAATATTTACGGCGCGGAATAAGCCGTGTGAACACGGCCTTACTGTCATGTAAGAAGTCCAGTCAGGAATTTTCAGAAATCCTGCTGCAAATTATATAAATCTATATCACAGAGCTCAGCTTCTCTCCCATCTATCACATCCTGCTCCTAGATAAGGCAGCATAAACTAACTGAAAAGTTCACTTTAAGCTGTGTTGTGTCACAAGAATGATATTTCTCTATGTATCATGGTAAATATTCTATATTTACAGCTCTTCTTTTGCTGCTACTATTCTTAATACATACTCTCTGGTCCTTTTCTTTGAATTCGCAAGATGTAAGTCCAATATATTTGAAGGGGTTGTCTCACTACACGGATTCATCTTACCTCAGTCCTGTTTTCTTGGTTTCATTTTGCATTCAGGGGCATGTTTACTGGTTTCTACTAGGCTGTAGTAGAAGTCAGGTATGTAGCTATAGCAACCAGTGCTGACAGCCTATCATGAGAGATTAAACAGATCTGTAGCTAGAGCGACCTGAGGAGCTGCCCATATAAGAGGGGATATCTCAGAATAGGTAGGACACTGTTAATGGACATATATTGCAAAGTGACTTGTATTTGCAAGATCTTTAACATAAAAAGCAATCCTTTTAGCGAGACAACCCCTTTAAGTCCAAAGGGACAAGATGCAGAATAAATGGAACCAATAGTATTACATGTAATAGTATGTGTAATTGCATACTTCTGTTTCCCTGTGAAGTCAGAAAAGGAAGCCACCTCCTCGATGTTAAGACATGCCACACATCTTGAGAATTGTCGACCCTTTGAACCAAACAATTTTCCATTACTAGTTCCTTAGTAGTGGCTGCTAACCAGTAAGTCTTTCAGGTTCTTCGAATGGTAGTAAGTTTTAGAAGGATGAGGTGGAATGTGCTTGCTCACAATATTATCTGACCTTAAGATGTCCCAATATTTCTTCAAGGCATGTTTTAAATCATTCCACCTCGAGTTATATCTGGTGATGAAATGTAACTTGCTATCTTCGTTTTTCTTTCTTGATGGTTTCAGCAATTGATTCCTCACTGTGTTTCTTGTAGATGTATAATCCTTTTTCACCACGTGATCATGATAACCTATCTCATTATATCCATATAACCATGTGTTATACTGTCAGCGAGAGGAGATGACTAGGCTTTTCCAGCCATCAAGGCACACAGTGGTAGGCTGTGAGAGCAGAAAGCCAATTGAGTGACTGAACTCTATGGTGTAGAGTCCATCAATCCAGTATGAAGAATGGGTAGATACTAGAACTGAAAGCCCTAGATGAGTCACTTGTGAGACACAGAAAGAGCTGCAGAGGCTATTAGGTCTGAGAATCTGTCAATAGGAGCAAGTGACTGTAAATTGTTAGGGGAATCACTACAGCATCCTACTAAAAGTGGTTTCCCTGCAGCCTAGCCAGGTCCCTACACAGTGATACTCAGAAAGGGGAAAAGTACGCTTTTTTGAAAGAATATAAGAAACTTGTCTATTATGGCTAAACCAGTGAGAAATTGTATCAAAATTAGAAAGTTTGGCATCTGTTTTACAGCATGATGGAATGGTGCAGAGAGGCACTACTGAGTTCTTAAAGAAGCGGTACCCCAATTTTAGAGGTTTAGAAGCCTTTGTGACCCTCAAAATGTGCATGGGCAGACACAGAAAAGTGGCTGGTGCAACCCCAGAGACTGCATCTAGTGGGGTAAATTGTGGGCAGGGATAACCTCCCATAACCGTGCAAAAAGTTCAAGCCAGACCCATCAACTATATTGGTTGCAATCTGACCTCAAGAAGGATAATTGGTGTTACACACAGTTAGTTCTTCAGGCTTTAGCAAAAGACTGTATATAGTTTTGCATACAGTTGTATTGTTTAACTATTTAACAAACTTCATCCACTAAGGCCCCTTTCATGCTGTGGTTTTCTTTCTTCTCGAAAAACACTGGTGTCATTGCTAAGGGGTTCTCTGGTGTCTAGAACTATATTGAGTCATTTCTTTAAAAATATTGGACTTGGAAAATATCTTGAGCCTCACTGAACATAAAAGGGTGTTCCTACCATAGACTTTGATGGGGACCCTCGGGGGCCCCCACACCTATTTTAAAAAAAAGGGCCCCCTAAAAAATTTTTGTCTCACAATAAGAGCAGGTTTTTGCTTATGCACGATTTTCTTCATTCTTTTCAAAGAGATTTTCCAAAATTTTTGCTCCCCAAATTTTAAGCAAACACTATTTTTGTTAAAAATATTGAAATAGTCCCCACATATTCCGCAGTACTTTACTTTTTAAGGGGGTATAAGTACGGGAAAAAAAAAAATTAAAATTGACCCCCAGAAAAAAAGATAAAAAACAACAAAGGGGTGAGGGGTTAAAGGGAAGTTACATGCCCCAAATTTTTTGTAACTTGCCCCGCATCCCTTGTCACCCCCAAAATTATTATATATATAATATATTATATTTTAATATATATAAAAAAATTTTAAATTTTTTTTTTTTTACAGAAAACTTTTAAAAGGGGAGTGTGTCTTTAAAAAAATTTAGTCATGTTTTAAGCCCCCTTTTTTTATGTTACAAAAGGGTAATAAGGCTTTTCACATTTTAAAAAATATACTTTGAAAACGTAAGCATGGGTTTCAACACGGGAAAAGGGGGGAAAATACCTACATCTAATACAAAAAACTTTGGCACACAAAGACTAAGAAAAGCCCTCAAGGTAAAAAAAAAAATTGGAAAAAAAATTTGGAAAATGAATTACTTGCAAAGGAAAAAATATAAAAAACCCGGGCCCTTTTTAGTTTACATTTTTGATAAAAGATTGTAAAAAGTCCCCTTCCCAAAAAGTCAAGGGGTTCCCAGACGCCAAATTTCCCTTCCCCCTGCTCTGGAACCCCTTGATTTTGGGGGAGGGGGACCCTTAAAAAAATCTTTGATCAAAAACGAAAAAACTAAAAATTTCCCAGGTTTTTAAATATTTTCCTTAGAAAGTAAGGGCATTTCCAAAAATTAATTCCTATATACCTTAGGTTTTACTTAGTCTTTAGTGTCCTTTTTTAATGTAAACACTCTTTTAAAATTTTTTTTTTCCCCTATCCCATTTCCCAAAATTTTTTAAAAAAATTAAAAGGGGGTTTAGTTTGAGCTGCCTTGTGCTGTTTTTGCCCAAAATTTTTTTCGATTGAGTATTTAAAATCCCCCGGGGTTTTCTCCCCTCAGCAGGCCCCCCCCCCTGTTTCCCCCCCCCCCCCCCCCACCCGGGGATTTTCTCCCCTCACTGAAGAACTGTGACATCATCATTTTGTTTGAAGCAGGGGATGCAGAGGGTTGTCTGGATATAACAGCTCTGTGGGCCTCCTGCAGCTTATGTCTGCAGCCTTGAGGCTCCACAAGCTGCAGCAAGCACCTTTTTATATCTATTATATCTCTTAGCTTACACACTGAAAGCCAGCAGCTTAACTTCTGTTCTAGTGGTGTTCAACCAAATTGTACTGACAACAGGCAGAGACCTTTAACTCACTACAAGGACAAATGTCAGCATTAAGTAAAGATTTTCTGCTTGCTGTCAGTGATATGAGTGAAAACAGTGGGGGGGAGAAGCAAATCAGCTTTGAGAGAAGAACCTGCTCAACCTGTAACTGACTTGGGCTGATGGTGTAACGGTAGAGTGTTGGTTTTACAACAAAGGGGTTTGGAGTTCTAGTCCCCTCACAGGTTATATTTCCCCTCCCCTCCCCCCCCCTAAATTCTACACATCTGTAGAGAGACCAAAAATATATATGTCCAATCTCTAAATGATATATATACATATACAAGCTCCCCTATATCATGTCTCATCCCCGAGAGTATATGCATTGTAAAAACATATGTTGAAGTGCTTGGTGTGACTGTGAGGATGGGACACTATATCGGGGAGCTTTCTTTTGTGTGTGGGGTGTGTGTGTGTGTGTGTGTGTGTATATATATATTAAATTTTAGATGTCTAAAATTATTTTTTAATATCTTTACATTTGTTTACAATTTCTAAAAGAAAAAAAAAACGATGGGACTTGAACCCCAACCTCTGTCTTGCCAAGCTGATCACCTATGCACTGCGACTACACAAGCGGGCTCATAGACACAGTGTGAATCCTATGTTATACATACAGATGATGACGTCATAAGGAGGCGGGGCTTGCATTCGATCTGAGGAACAGAACCCCCTTTCTTTTCAAAGTAGCAGCTTAAGGACTGAAGCTGTGAGGAGGTGAATCAACCTCTTGGCAAAAGCCCTTTAAACGGCAGTAATTGCCCAGATCCTTCCCCCTAGAGCTGAGATGTACATAGAGCCAGCAGGGGTCTGGTTTCACTATCGATTTAAAAAGCTCAAGAGGGAGTAAACACAGAGTGTGAAAGGGAGCCAATCACAGCACAGGGGCGTGGCCATGACGTTTCCTGTTAGGGGGATATCCCAACAGGCTGAATGAAATGTCAGCCAGCCAATCACAGTGGGAGGGGCGTGTCTAGGCACAGGAATCGACCAAGGGGGGTTCTGACCAAACAACAGCAGAAATAGAAGACAGATTTACAAACGAAGCTGATATCTGCTAAACCAAGTGACAGAGGTAATGCAACCCAATTACAAAAGTGCTTATTTTTACTGTCCCCATAATCTGAGACATGATCTTTGTAATGATAAAACCCCTTTAAGTCTTGCAGTTGTCACTTTGGCCACTAGGCCTTGATTGCACTGCTTTATCAGTAGTAAGAGAGATGCTTTACAGTAGCTTCATGCACATAGGAGACTTAAAAGGGTTTTACCACGATGTAATGTTGACGTAGGATCCTCCAAAATGGGTATTTAATCACTTTTCTAAATATATGTGATTACAAAAAGTGAAGCCTGTGAGAGGTACAGCATGGCTCAGTCCCCCTTAGTTTCCTGAAAGTTTACATTAGACACGACCAGGACACTGACAGGAGCTGATCTTGCCGCGTGTTTGCACTTCTTATCTGATGACAGGGGACATGAAGGAGCTTGTATGGGGCTGGGGAGAAAGTGCAGTGTATGAGGTTGTGTCTTTTGTATAGATAATCCACTGGTTGTAATGTAATTATTTGAGTAAACATTGCAGACGCTCCCTTCTTTCTCGCTCTCTGCCACCCCTCCCTCTCACCCTTGCAGCCGTTTATGCACTGCATGCTTTGTTTATGTTCTCTCCTGAGCAGATAAGAGGTAAGGAACTCACTTCATGGCAAAACCCCTTTAAGACTGACTCAGTCCCATTCACATCTATAGAAGTTTTCTAGTCATGCTCTGTGACCTGGGAAGAAGTGAGTGTGCAGGAAGGTGACTGGTGGATTCTGTGTTATCTATTCACACTGGTGTCTCCTTTCAGTTTGACCCTCTTTGTGCTGATAATGATCAGACTGCTGAAAATCTTTCTCTACATAACAGGAAATGTCTGACTATTATTATGCTTAGTGGCCAAAGTGAAAACTGCAGGACTTAAGAATTAATAAAAAATATTCAAAGTGATATGGAAAATTAAAAAAATATAAAAAAAAATTCTTAAATGTGTTGAACATAATAATGTGAGTTTAAAAATAAGTCATTGTAGATGACACATTCCCTTTAAGGATGCTTTTAAAATTGTCCCATTTAGTTTGTTTTTGAGGACATTATCCCAGTTTATGCCATCAAGGTACTCTGTTAGCCAGTGTTTCTCAACTCCAGTCCTCAAGACCTACCAACAGGTCAGGTTTTCAGGATCTACCACAGAATGCACTGACAATAATTACCTATGCAATACCTATTACCTATGCAATACTGAGGTAATCCTGAAAACTTGATCTGTTGTTGGGTCTTGAGGACTGGCATTGAGAAATACTGCTCTTAGCTGATAGAAATCTGCCATCCTAATATTGTTTATTGTTTTGGTAGCTCCATTACTACACATTTTATTAAAAAGATAAATAAAATATATTATACTGTGGTCAATATTATCTAGGTGACCCCCAACCTGTATTTTTAATATTCTTTCCAGTATTTATATCTAGAGATTAGGTCTAGTGCCCCTTATCCTGTTCGGTCCTGCACTAGATGTTAAATTACCTTTCATAACTAGTGCAGGACTCAACAGGATAAGGGGGCACTAGACCTAATCTCTAGACATAAACTGGGCAGGATATTAAAAATCTTATTGTTTTCCGAAACCTGTTTGCTGGACCTGCTAGTTTTCTGCTTTCCAGTTTATACTGGGTTCTCAAACACCAACTACTTCAGCACATAACTGGTACTAAAACCCATACAAACAATAAATAAGTGGAACATTTAAAATACATTCCTGCTATGCTTTATACATGCACAAAATAAAGGCTTTTAGTGCACAGTTTGAACAAATTGCATATGCTCACCTACTGGGTCAATTAATATTGGCTTAGTTGAAGCCTCCAATAATAATTACAGGCTCTCTTTTAAAATTGATAAAATGGTTGCATCAAACCTAAAAGCTGGGCAGCAGTGACCATTGGGGGCCAGCAATGGAGGACCAGAACAAAGAATTTTCATGGTTTTGCTTATCAACAAAAATTCAGACATTTGGACTTTTTAGATGTGGTAAACTTTGCATTTTCTGTCAGAGATTAAACTGTTTTTTTTTTCATAAAATCTGCAAAAAATTGAATGGGCTTTAAAGGTTTACATTTGTTAAACTTTCACTTATACATTTTACACATTGTTTCTTAATTGTATTAAAGGAGTTTTATTGTTTGAAGTGTTTATGCTCTTCAGCTAATTCTATGAGATTGAATTTGAAATCCAGGGGGCGAATATCTCCTCTCAGCAGACTGTCTCTCCTGTCAGCAGGCGTGTCTCTCCTGTCAGGAGGTGTGTCTCTCCTGTCAGGAGGTGTGTCTCCCCTCTCAGCAGGCGTGTCTCTCCTCACTGAAGAGCTGTGGCATCATCATTCTGTATTTACAGTAGAAGGGGAAGGTTGTCTGGAAAGAACAGATCTGCAGCCTCCTGCAGTGTTCTCATGTGTCTGCAGGGCCATCAGCTTCAGGCTCCACAAGCTCCTTGCTGTGCTATAACCAGTTATACACACAGCCTGAACTGATGAAACACATCTGAGGAATGCACACTGGCCCCCCCCTCTTCTCCCTCTGTTACCAGACAGGAGACTGTGTGACTGTGTTATATGGAGGAATGCACACTACCCCCCCCCCCCCTCTTCGCCCTCTGTTATCAGGCAGGAGACTGTGTGACTATGTTATATGGAGGGAGCACAGGACATAAGATTGTGTTATATGAAGGGATCTAGGAGTCAAACAGTCAGTAATTAGTCAGATCATTCACCTTAGAGCTGGGAGATGAGTATACAGCCAGCAGCCCTCTCAGATAGCTGGTTTTACTTTCGGTTTTAACAGTCCAGAGGGGAGTAAACACAGAGTGTGCAGGCAGCCAATCACAGCGCAAGGGGCGGTTCCAGGGATTTCCTGTCTGGGGGTGTATCCCAACAGGCTGAATTAAATGTCAGTCAGCCAATCACAGTGCAGGGGGCATGTCCAGGGCATAATCCATCTGGGGGCGTGTCCCAACTAGACAATCATAGGAAAGGGGGCGTGTCCTGACTAGCCAATCGCAGAAAAGAGAGCGTGACCCGACTAGCAGCAGCAGAAATAGAAAACAGATGAACAGAAAAGCTCATATCTACTATACTAAGTGACTTAGGTAATGCAACCCAATTACAAAAGTGCTTATTTTTACTGTCCCCATAATCTGAGATATGATCTTTGTAGTGAGAAAAACCCTTTAATTTTATCATATAGTTATGTTTTTCTTATTGATTCACCCTTAGCAATTGTTGCAACAAGTGAATTTTCGGGGGAAGGCCCCCCCCCCCACACACACACACACTCCTTGCGGCCGTGTGCACAAACCGGACAAATACCAGTCAGATAAACCGACCGGTATTTGTCCTCTGCCATGTAAATGGGCCCTAAGAGCCCACAGACAAAAAAGAAAGAATGTTAGTAAGGCTCTTACAACCTTTAACTCACTCTCAGTCTATCTATTACACAAGATATATTGCCCTGTATACAAACATGAACCTGAGAATAGAGACCTAACAGTATCCAACAGGACTCCTTATGTATCATTAACTTGTATCATCATTGTGTTAAAGTGGTCAAAAACTGTAAAACTGTATCCAGATCAGTCTACATTTTATGCATTGGTTCTAAGGATTTGCTAAATGTATAGGAAGTTTGACATTTATGTCTAAATAGTGTTGTGCTTTAGATGTTGGTCAAAGTGACATTCTTTCCGAATTTCCCCAGAATTAACCAGAAAAAAAGAAACAAACAAACAAACATAACAGAACCATAACCCCCTAGCCTCCAACCATTACCCTACAGAATATCTTGCCTGATTCTAGGCAATTTCTGGGGAACTCTGTGAGTTGGTATTAATCCACACCTAGGTTGCAGGGCCGGACTGGGAATAATCAGCCCTGGCACAAAGCCCCCAGCAGCCCACATACAATATCCGCTTAAAAATGTCCCTTGTTTTCGCACCTCGCCACTTTCTAAAATAAGCTACACTATAAAGCTGCTTTCACACGGAGTGTTTTTGAAGTGTTTTTGGTGCGTTTTTGTGTAGAAAGGCAGAGCAGTTAATGCTGTACATTTCTACACAAAAATGCACACAATAACGCTCCGTGTGAAAGCAGCCTACCACAAGCAAAAAAGAAACTGTGGTGCAGAGAACCCCTCATCACAGAGTCAGGTGTGCACTTGCTTTACAATCAGGGACAAGCCCACACTGACACTACAAAGCACCAGCACAACCTAAACCCCACCAATACATCACCATTTAGTCAGGTCACCATCACAATGAATACAGCATGACTAAAACACAGAAGTAAATTACCCCTGACAGCAGGGACTACAGGAGAGTCATCTTGATGGGAGTTGTTCTCTTCTCCTTTTCGTTTCTTCTTGACGTCATCCCTGATGAGTCGTTCCTTCCATTTTCTTTCTCTGTCGGGTTACAGCATGCAATGTCTTCTTTAGTGGCCATACTCGTCTCTGTAGAATTTAACACAAATAAATGTTAGACTCCTCTCTTTTCAAGCACTTTCCTATCAATTCCCCAAACAGCGTAGGTTAGACCCTAAAAATTAGAAATTAAAAAATGTCAGATAAGTGGCATGTACATAGGTAGACCCCCATTAGGTAGTGTGGGGGTTTTAGCTCAGTGGCAGTCACGGTACGTGCAGACACAGGTGGTAAGGTGCAAAGATGAACAAAAGTTTATTGTCTCCTGGACGCCAAATAACAACAAAATCAAAATCAGGCTTTCTTCAGCTTATGACAACCCCAGGTTCAGATGCAGTCCTTTCCAGGAACAACAGAAAATTTGTAAATAAAGGGAAACAGCCTCACCAGGTCAGTGGCACAAATTCCACAGCACCACCTTGGCAGCTTGATGTCTCCATGGCTCACAGGAAGCCTCCAGCTTTCCTCCGACTGTTCCTCCCTGAGCTGTGTCAGCTGCCTTATATATGTCTGGTAAGGCCTGGGCTGGAGTATGGGAGCGCCCTTTCCCCACCAACTCTCCGGCGCTCCATAAAAAACCCGGACCCGAACTACCTAATAACAATGGTCAGCAACATAACATCGCTGACAACAACTAAAGGGTTTTTTATATCACCGAGGCCAGCCACCTCGGTGATACATACCTTCCATCAACCACTTTACCCCTTGGTCTCTTACAGTAGGTAGACAGGGCCTACCCCTGTAACTAGCCAGGTAGCTAGGGCTGCCCCCAGTAACTAGCCAAGGTTTAGAAAGGGCTGCCCAGTAATTTGCCAGGTAGCTAGGGTTGCCCCCAGTAATCAGCCATTGTAGCTAGGGCTGCCCCATGAATCAGCGGGTTTAGCTAGGGCTGCCCAGTAATTAGCCAGGTAGGGCCAGTAATTAGCCCTTGGGCCCGGGGCAGTAATTAGCCAGCTAGGGCCAGGGCAGTATGTAGGCAGTCAGGGCCAGTATGTAGGCAGTCAGGGCCAGTATGTAGGCAGGCAGGGCCAGTATGTAGCCAGGCAGGGCCAGTATGTAGCCAGGCAGGCAAGTATATAGACAGGGCCACTTATAGGTAGACAGGGCTGGCATATAGGCCGACAGGGCAGGTATACAGCTAGACAGGGCAGGTATATAGCTAGACAGGGCAGGTATATAGCTAGACAGGGCAGTATATAGCTAGACAGGGCAGTATATAGCTAGACAGGGCAGTATATAGCTAGACAGGGCTGGTATACAGGTAGACAGGGCAGGAATACAGGTAGACAGGGCAGGAATACAGGTAGACAGGGCAGGCATATAGGCAGACAGGGCAGGTTACAGCTAGACAGGGCAGGTATACAGCTTAGACAGGGCAGTATATAGCTAGACAGGGAGGTATAAGGTAGACAGGGCAGGTATATAGTAGGCAGGGCAGGTATTTCAGGTAGCCAGGGCTGGTATATAGCTAGGCAGGGAGGTATACAGGTAGCAGGGCAGGTATACAGTAGACAGGGCAGGTATATAGCTAGACAGGGAGGTATATAGGTAGACAGGGCAGTATATAGTAGACCAGGGCAGGTATACAGGTAGAAGGGCAGGTATATAGCTGGCAGGGCAGGTATACAGGTAGCCAGGGCTGGTATATAGCTAGGCAGGGCAGGTATACAGGTAGCCAGGGCTGGTATTTAGCTAGCCAGGACGGTAGCCAGGGTGGTATATAGCTAGGCAGGACAGGTTTGCCCGGGCTGGTATATAGCTAGGCAGGGACAGGTAGCCAGGTTTGGTATATAACTAGCCAGGACAGGTAGCCAGGGTGGTATATAAACTTTGCCAGGGACAGGTAGCCCGGGCTGGTATATAAGTAGCCAGGAAGGTAGCCAGGGCTGGTATATAAGTAGCCAGGGGCAGGTAGCCCGGGCTGGTAAATAAGTAGCCAGGAAGGTAGCCAGGGCAGTAGTTTTTAAAAAATAAGTAAAAACTATACTTACCTGAAGTCTCTGCTTCCTCTTCTGTCTTCTTCCCCGGAGGACGCCGGCAACAGTGTGCGGGACGCGGAGCGGGCGCGCGGGGGACATCATCAATCGCGGCCTGCCCCGCGGCCCGCTGGGAGCTGGAAGACGGGATCAGTAGATCCCCGCTGTTCGCCTCGGCCGCTGCTTGTACCGCGTGGTGCAGGCGGCGGCCGTGATGGCTGCATGGCTGGATCGGTGACCCGGCCGTGCAGCCGTGTGGCGATAGGGGCCTGTCGGCCCTCTGGTACAGGGATCCGGTCGCTAATGCAACCATTGTGGCCCCCGTAGCGCGCCACAGACAGGCGCCGGGAATCAGGGGCCCGCCCGGGGAGAAAACACTGGTCCCTCGGCGGGCGATCTGAGCCGGCCCTGCGGCCCGGACCCCAGCGGCCCGCCGGGCAAATGCCCGGTTTGCCCTATGGCCAGTCCGGGCCTGCTAGGTTGTCTGGACCCAAATATTGTAACACATTCAGCTGAACTAGTCTTGAACTGAACTGAGATACTTGAGCAACAATATGTCTAAGTTTGAACAGTGTTCATACTCAACGTAAAGCAGAAACTTGAGCCAAAGTGTAAAATAACCCAGGTATAAATTGGCTACAAATGTTGCAGATGCTCCAAAACACTAAACTTTAAGGGCGACGTGTATGATTTTTGTCATTTACACGCCAAATTTCATGCGCATAATAATAGTACAGAATGCGCCTGATTTATGAACCTGGTCTACTACGGGTTATAAATCAGGGGCATTATAGCGCATAAACATCAATTCTGGCTCAGATAAACCACTTTCAAATTGTTTTACCTGTTCTAGCAGTAATGCACCTGGAATTGGCGTAACGAAGCTATAAACCTATAGCTTTGTTCGGTTCTAGTGCGCCCCGCCTCCCGCATGCCCTCCGAAATCTGTAATGCACCTTACGGGCGTAAGGGAGGTTTTAAACTATTGCAAATGGGGCTGCACTAGATGTCGGGCTGAAAAGATGGCAAACTTCTGGTGCAGCCCCGTTCTTACATGTCCCCCTAAATCCTCAAGATAAGTGAATATCTACTAATCTATGTCGGAATTTAGTGGCCTTTATCTGTGCTTGCTAATGGGCAGTGGTGTAGCTAAAGGGGTCGCAGTGGTCCACTTGTGACCGGCCCCCTGAACCAGGCCCAACAAGGCAGCGATCACAGATACCGCCTGCACAGAGGAAGCAACAGCTGAGGCAAAGTGGCCAGGATACACTAATATCGGCCGCTCAGCCCACTGAAGGCAACGGTGTGATGTAATAATGTCATCACACCGCTGCCTGTACTAGGCCCTAAGCTTATGGCTAGGCTTAGAGCCTAGTAGATTCCGGAAGTGGCGTCCCGGAGTGGGCGGCATGATGATGTCACAACGCCCTATCCAGATTCATAAGCCAGGGGTTCGGCTAGGGAACAGAGGAGAGCAGAGGTGATTTTTTTTTTTTTAATGGGGGAGGGGGGGAATAGCTGCCTACTGGGAGTGGGGGAAGTCCTTACCTATCTACCTGAAGAGGTGCTATCAACCAACCATAAGGGGCCCTATCTACCTGTCTACCTACTAGAAGGGGCCCTATCTACTGCCTACCTACTAGAAGGGCCCTATCTACCATAAAGGGTGCAATCTATTTTCCTACGTACTATAAGGGCCCTATCTACCTGCCTATTAAAAGAAGCCCTATTTACCTGCTAACCTACAATAAGGGGCTCTATCTATGTTTCTACCTACTATAAGGGGTCCTATCTACCTGCCTACCTACTAGAAGGATCTCTATCTAATTGCCTACCTACCAGAAAGGGGCCTATCTACTAAAAGGGGCCCTGTCTACTAGAGGGGGCTTTATCTACTTACCTACATACTAGAAGGGGCCCGATTTCAAAAGGGGACTTTACCTACTTAATAGAAAGTCACTTACTAATTTTTAGGGTATAACCTACCTAAAAGGAATCCCTTCGAAGGAACCCCTACTTAGCTGCCTTCCTAATTTTTTTTAGGGGCGCGGTCTACTGTAAGAGGTGAGTTGTGTTCCTCCCTACTGGTGCCTTATAATCGACTGGGGGCACTTTCAATGTTTGGGGTACAATCCATTTAAGTAGAAATAATTTTCCACAGCGCACTACACCGCAGGCATCCATCACGCCAAGTAAGGGACCTGAAAAGTAGTGGTCCACAGCCGTTGTCTCTAGTTAGGAGGGCCCAAGCTACAGTTTTGCACCAGCGCCTAGGAGCGTTTAGCTACGCCCAACTAATGGGCTACCACTGAGTATAAAGATCGCAAGCTATATAAGGGAAGAAACCAGAACCATTAAAATACATGAATGGTTGTGAGATATATTCCAATTACTATTTGGATTCTAATTGTATTATAACATTCACTTTCTTGCATGGTTGAATGTTGTAACAAGATTAAATCCCTTATTAGAAAGGGTTAAACGCCAAGGATTAAGCATGCATAGGTAATAATCTTGTGTTTATCTCATCCTCCATCTCGCTATTGATTGGCCATGAGCAATCTGCTATGGATTATTCAGTTTATGTGAATGGCCCCTCTAGTCTGTATTGCAAAAGGGCTCTTCCATCTCTGTCCCTCTTAATAATTCATACCTCTGTGCTCAGTGCCTAGAAAGTGAGCCTCTTCAAGGGACAAGCTGAGCTTTCTACCCTCACAAGGAGCTTTAAGACCAATTAGAAGGTATCCATTAGTCATATTGTTTAAAAAAGCAGAGCTTAAAAAGCTTCTACAATACATCAACTATCAGGAGATCAAAGCCCTTATAACATTTTTGTCATATCTAGCTTTTTTTGTTCTTCGCATAGGATTATTTATATAACTCCAATCTAAGGTTTATGTAAAACGGAGGAAAATATTTCCATTTTATTTTCTTTCCGATAAAATTATATATATATATATATATATATATATATATATATATATATATATATATATATATCAAATATATATATCAAATATATATATATATTATACATAAACATATATTATATATAATATATATATAATATATTACATATTATAACATATATATATATTAATATATACATACATATATATATATATATACACACACACATACATACATGTACATACACACAGCTCCAAAATACACTTTAACAACATGATGTAACTCCAAGTCAATCACTCTTCTGTGAAATCAACATGTCCAGTCATAAATGAGTGCAGACTGTGAATCAATTTCTCCTGCTGTTATGCAAATGGAAAGGAGAACAGGTAGAAATGATAGGCAATTAGCAAGACAACCCCTATAAAGGAGTGGTTCTGTAGGTGGTGACCACAGACCATTTCTCTCTCCAGCTCCTCTGCTACTCCAATGTCAGGTAGAAGACCACATTACCAGGTCACCTGGAGTACCAGGCTTTTATAGGTCTCCATGGACCTGCCAAACCCTTTCATTGAACATGAAATTCACACAACTCGCCTACACTGTCTACACACTTCTCTAATACTTGAGTATTGCCACTAGCAACAAACATCTGAGCAGTTTTCACCATCTCAGAAAGTTTACTTTCCATTACAGTGGGCACACAACAAATATGCTCAGTAACATCACCAACCTCAACACTTATGTTAGGTTTTACCTGCTCAGCCAAAGCACGTATTCTAGAACGCTGTTCAGACACTTCTGCATTGGACCCTTCATTAGTGTCAGGTGACACTTTCTCCTGTGCACACTTCTCATTAGCTCTGTCAAGCAGACTTAATGCAGTAATGTATGGAGATATTTTCCCACCGTCTCCTGTAATCGTCACTACAGAAGGAATCTCAGCCTCAGTCAGAATACAGCAAACAAACACAAGCAAAAACCTTGGCCGTCTAGACACCTACTAAACACGATAATAGACCCTGTCTACCGGTGGTCTGGATCTATCATCCAGTCCCACAAAACACTTTCCAACTTTACCCAGTCTCCTCCTGGGTTCTGGCTTCTTCCATGTCTTTGGGGAACTGAGCCTATCTCAAGCTCCTCTGCTGCTCCACTGACAGATAGCAGACCACACCACCAGGTCTCCAGGGACCTGCCAAAAACCTGTCCTTGAACACGGGGAGCAGGTAACCACCCAACCCATTTCCCACTCCTGATAAGAGCCGACCAGGGAATGAGTGAAAACAGCCACACTACTATACCCGCCTGCCAACCGCTTACTGTGGCTGACGACATACATAAATGGCATTTACCCCGTCAAGGCGTGGCAATTTTAGTGACATGTTGCTTACTGTTATCCTCATCTAGTGGCAAAAACAAGCGACTGTCTGAAATCACTCTGCCACAGTACATACATATATATATAGAATAAAGAGAAAAACCTCACTTGTTATAAGTCAATTAGGATTAAGAAAATTATTTATATTTGCCAAATGCTAGAATAACGGGAGAGAGAATTTTTAAGGCATTATATTACTTTCAGCAAAGTCAAAAGTTTACATAAATTTCATTAGTATTTGGTGGAATTGCCCTTAAACTGTATGACTTGGGTCAAATGTTTTGAATATCCTTCCACAAGCTTCTCACAATAGTTTATAGGAATTTAAGCCTATACCTCCTGACAGAACCATGTCTGTAGGTCGCCTTGCTCGCACCTGCCTTTTCAGCTTTGCCCATACATTTTCCATAGGATTGAGATCAGGGCTTAGTGATGGCCACTCCAAAACATTGACTTGGTTATCCTTAAGCCACTTTGTAACCAGTTTGACATTATGCTTTGTGTCATTGTCCATTTGGAAGACCCATAACAGCCCAAACTTTAACTTCCTGGCTGATGTCTTGAGATGTTGCTTCAGTATTGCCACATAATCTTCTTTCCTCATGATCCCATCTATTTTGTGAAGTGCACCAGTCCCTCCTGCAGCAAAACAACCCCAGAACATGATGCTGCCACCTCCATGTTTCACAGTTGGGATGGTGTTCTTAAGCTTCCAAGTTTCTCCATTTTTCCTCCAAACGTAAAGATGTCATTATGGCCAAACAGTTCAACTTTAGTTTCGTCAGACCCCAGGAAATGTCTCCAGAAATGTAGGTCTGTGACATCTAAATAGTTTACAGAGAAAAGGGGCTGCCTCCATAGTGCCATGGCCCCTTCCATGACAAGATCGTTTGGCACCAGTGGTGGCTATGGCAGCCAGGTGCCTAATAAATACTCTCATGTCCACCATCCTAAGATACCTACCAGGCTCCTAGCATTGAAGTGACAACTATAATACATTGCAACACGGTTCATAAGTGTTATATACACAATCAAGCAATTAAATGTTTCCAGAGTCCCCTGGTGGGACTAAAAAAAAAGAAAAAATGAAAATATACGCAAAAAAATTAAAAATAGTTATCGCCAACTCTGTAACAACCTGCACTTGAAGATTATCACCTTACTTAATGGTAAAATAAGCCACATTGCTATGCTTATCTCAAATAAATGTAATTGAAATACCCTTTCCACAGTGTCACATGACCATAAAAAAAACACCTCACTGCCTTGCGACATGACCATAAGCTATGAATGCCCCACCACAGCTTAGGCTCAGACTTGCCCATTACTCAGGCTACAAATTGAACACAACATAAAACTCAGTTTACAGTCGCAAGCTTGGCAGTAAGCTGTGGTTTCTTGATATATATAGTTCTTATTCAGAAGATTTATATGCCTTTCTGTTATCTATAATACATTATCTTCTCAAACAGTCCACACACTAAGGAATGGCAGGAGTTTCAATACTTATGAAATATGTATTATATGTCCCAAAACCAGACAAACAATGTATAGTACTTACTAATACCAGCCATGCTCTAGCAGCACGGAGATCATTAAGTTCTTCAGTGAAGCAAAGCAAAACTGTTAAAGTTTTATGCATTAACATATAAAGGTACAGTGCTTAATAGTCCCCGGCGCCGCTGCCATCCGCCGCCAATCGTTAAGATCCCAAGTTGATACCGGTTGCTAAGCTATTGGCTTGGGACCTTGGCGATCGACGATGGCGGCAGTGCAGGGGTCTATTGAACACTGTACCTTTCTTACTGTAAGGTCGTACCCTGGGTGCACATACAGTTGAAGGCTTCTGCGTAGCACAGAGCAAAGGCTCCCTGCTCCGCAGAGTACTCTGGTAAGCCGCAAGCAAGCTTGCGGCCCTCTGGAGTACCCAGCACAGGTGGAGTGAGAGTTTCATCAGGCTGCCTGTGCGGCCTGATGACGTAACACCACCTGTACGGAGGACCAGGAGCAGCGACAGCTTCAGGGAGTGGGGGAAAGGTAAATACTGATAGTTTTTTATTTTCATTTAGCCCATGAGACCTCTTTACTTGCTGGGGTATCTACAACCTGCATAGAGAGGGAGACCTATAGCCTGCCTATATGACTGCTGGGGGACCTATCACCTGCCTATATACCTACTGGGGGACATATAACCTACTTACATACCTGCTGTGGGACCTATAACCTACCTATATACCTGCTGGGGGACCTATAACCTGCCGATATACCTTCTGGGGGACATATAACCTACTTACATACCTGCTGGGGGACCTATAACCTACCTCTATACCTGCTGGGGGACCTATAACCTGCCATATACCTACTGGGGGACATATAACCTATATACCTACATACTGGGAGACATATAGACTATGGGCAACATATATGAATGGGGCGGCTCCAGTTATCTGGCGTCTTTTCAGCCCGATATCAGGGGCAGCCCCATTCATACATTTTTACATCTCCCGCACACCTCTCTTGGGTGCATTACATAGCACCTGCAGCGCTTTGTAATTTGCTCGATCTTGGTGGGCATGCAGGAGGCGGAGCACACTAGAACCATAGCGAAGCTACATATTTATAGCTTTGCTATGGCATTTCTAGGCGCATTACAGGTGGAACAGGTATACCACTTTCAAAGTGGTATACCGGAGCCAGAACTGTCGCCTGAGGGCTAGAATGCACCTGATTTATGACCCGCTGTAGAGTGGGTTTATAAATCAGGTGCATTCTAGACTAATGTTAGTCGCATGAAATTTGGCGTGTTAACGGCAAATTTCATGCATGTCACCCTATATATCCACCTACTGGGATACATATAACTTACCGGGTGACCCTATTACTTATACTGGGGAACTTGTAACTTACTGGGGGACCCTATTACCAATACTAGGGGACATAACTTATTGCATTGTGAAGTTGCTAACAGTAGTTAAGTCGGTTGTTAAGGCCTCAAGTCGATCGGTAAGAGCTTAGCAATCAACCCTGGGGACTAGTGCTTAATAGCAATAAAAATAAGCATACATTTACAAAAAATAAAATTAATGACATGCATAAAATGTGCAGAACAGTTACAAAAATAAAAAGGAGAGTTTAATGGTTAGTGATTCGTTTGAGTAAAGTCCTCTGTTTGTTTCCAAGGGCATGAGCGGAGAATGTACACATAGCTGATTACCACGTGTTGTCATAATATTAGTGGGCCATTATTTTTATACACTCCATCACTGAAGTAGATCGTAACGGTTGCCCTCCTCATCCCTGGCACAATTTTTTATCCTGCACATATAGCGTATACCACCAGGAAATAGATCTAATGTAGTCCAAAAAAGTCTATGCTTTCTCTGTTATTCTCTCTGGACCCTCCATGGCTGTGCCTCATTATCCGTCAGGTTGCCTTTTCACATATACAGTTGAAACCAGAAGTTTACATACAGTATATAAAAAGACACATATACATGTTTTTCTCACTATCTGACATGAAATCAGAATAAATTTTACCCGTTTTAGGTCAGTTAGGACTACCAAAATTATTTATATTTGCCAAATGCCTGATTAATGAGAAAGAGAGAGTTTTTTAAGGTATTTTTTTATCCCTTTCTGCAAAGTCAATAGCTTACATACACTTTAACCAATGTGGGACAGCCCATATGATTATGTCATGTCTTTAGAGGCTTCTGATAGGTTTAATTAGAGAAACACCTGTGGATGTATTTTTTTTTAAACCCACCAGAAACATCTCGCTTCTGTGTGTAACATCATGGGAAAGTCTAAGAAAATCAGCCAACATAGCAGGAAGAGAATTGTGGACTTGCACAATCATTGGGTACAATTTCCAGATACCTGAAGGTGCCTTGTTCATCTCTACAAACAATTATACGCAGGGACAAACAATATGGGAATGGCCAGCCATCACACTGCTCAGGAAGGAAACGGGTTCTGTGTCTCAGAGATGAACATGCTTTGGTCCAACATGTGAATATCCATCCAAGAACAAAAGACCTTGTGAAGATGCTGGTGAAGCCGTAAGATTGATTATCCCCCT
>JAODAL010053904.1:10000-24965 GCA_025379985.1 Phyllomedusa bahiana | reverse complement strand
TTTATTTTGGGGATGTTATAGAACTTGCCGTTCTTTTAAAGACGTGCGACGCTTATTGAAGGCTTACAGCCCCGCTTTAAAACAATCGTTGTCATTACTCCCAATACCCTATTTGTTTACCTTTATAAAAAGTATTGCTCATATCTTTAAAAAACTTAGGGAAAAACAAATAAAATTTGTTAAAAAAAAAAAAAAAAAAAAAAAAAAAAAAAAAAAAAAAAAAAAAAAAAAAAAAAAGCCTATAGCCTGGGCTTTTTTCTTTTTCTATTACACATGCGCCGGTCCATTTTTCTCCTCCTTCCCTTGGCATTTTTCTCCTACCGGTTTACCCGACGGATACAGAGACCGGGGGTCCCCGTGAAAAGGGCTACGGGATAAAAATAGCCTGTAAGCGTTATGGTGTTGGCTTCAAAAATAATGCCCCAACCCCCCAAAGGTGAGAAGTTTTTCCTTCCAATATTTTTACTTATCATTTACAGTAAAACATATTGGCCCCCCCTCTTCCTTTTTTCGTTTTGTATACATGTAAGAGTAGTACGGGGCTGTAGTACCGCACTGTCTGTAGAGAGGTGCTTAGACCCAATCACTGCATCCCCTCACTAATAATGTAAGAGCATTTACGGATATGTAGTCCCGCATGTACTGTAGAGAGGTGCTATAGCCCCAAAACTGCATGACCTCCAAAATTCTGAAAGGGCAGTACAGGACATGTAGTCCCGCCTTACTGTAGAGAGGCCTATCCCCCCCAAAATCACTGCTGCACCTCATAATCTGTAAGAGCGTACGGGCATGTAGTCCGCAATGTACTGTGGGAGGGCGTAAGACCCCCAATCATTCATCACCCAAAATACATGTAGGCAGTAAGGAATGTGTACCGCCTTATGTAGAAGGCGCTATGGGACTCCCAATAAATGCATGCCCCCTCATAATACTGTAAGAGCAGACAGGACATGAAAGTACCGCATGTATGTAGAGAGGTGCTATAGACACCAATCAGATGATCACAAATCATGTAAGGCGTACAGGACATGTATTACCGCATGCATGTGAGGGCGCTTAGCCCCAATCACTACATGCACCCCCTAATCATGGAAGAGCAGTACGGACTGTGTACCGCACTGTACTGTAGGGGGGCCCCCATAGACCCAATCAATGCATGACCTCATAATACATGTAAGAGCGTTAAAGGATTGAGTACCGCATGTACTGTAGAGAGGCGTTTAATAGCCCAAAAAATCAGCATGCACCTCCCAAATACATGAAAAGAGCGTACGGGGCATTAGTACCGCACCATACTGTACTGTAGAGAGGCGCTATGGGACCCCCCAATCAGCATGACCTCCTTACATGTAAGACCCCGAAAGGACATGTAGTCTCCCCACTGTACTGTAGGGTCGTATAGACCACTTATCCTAATGGACCTCCTAATAAGAAAAAGCATTTTCAGGACATGTATACCGACGTACTGTAGAGGGGCGCTATGCCCCCCAATCACTGCATGACCCATAAACTGTCAAGCTTTCAGAAATGTAGTCCCCCACTGTACTGTGAGAGGGCTATAGACACCAATCCGCTGCCCCCTCCTTTTTACATGAAAGGCGTACAGGATATGTAGTATACACTGTACTGTAGAAAGGGCTATAGACCACCAATCATGCATGCCCCTCACTAATAATGAAAGAGAGTACAGGACTGTAGTACCACACTGTACTGTAGAGAGGCGCAAAGACCCCCCCCAATCACTGCATGTACCTCACTAATACATTAAGGCAGTACGGGAAAATGTGTCCACACTGTATGTGAGGGCGTTTAAAAGGCCCGCCAATCACTGCACACTCCTAATACATGTAAGAGCAGTAAGGACATTATTACCGCACTGCACTGTAGAGAGGCGTTATAGACCACCAAATCACTGCTGCACATCACTAATAATGTAAGAGCAGTCAGGAATGTAGTATACACTGTATTTTAGAGAGGGCTTAGCCACCAATCACTGCATGCACCTACTAATAATAAAAGAGCAGACGGGAATGTATTACCGAAACTGCACTGTAGGAGGGGCGCTATAGCCCACCAATCATGCATGCACTGTATAATACATGTAAGAGCAGTACAGGACATTTTGTAGTTGTATGTGAAGGGCTATAAAACCCTCAATCACTGTTGCACCTCACTAAAAATGTAAGAGCGTACGGACATGTAGTACCGCAATCTGTAGGAGGCGTTAGACCACCAATCATGCATGCACTCATAATACTGTAAGAGCAGTTACAGGACATGTGTACCAATGTACTGTAGAGAGGCGCTATAGACCCCCCAATCACTGCATGCCCCACTAATACATGTAAGAGAAAGAAAGGGAATGTGTACCGCATGCCTGTAGAGGGCGCTACTAGCCCGCCAATTATCATTTTCTGTCCAATCAGTAAAGCAGTACAGGAAATGTAGTACCGCCTGTACTGTAAAGAGGCGTATAGACCCAAATCACTGTTGCACCTACAAATATTTTAAGGCACCCCCGGACATGTAGTACGCACTGTACTGTAGAGAGGGTATAACACCAATCATGCATGCACCTCACTAATAAGTAAGAGCAGTACAGGACATGTAGTACCGCACTGTACTGTGAGAAGTGCTATACACCACAACACTGCATGCAATCACAAATACATGTAAGAGCAGTACAGGACATGTAGTACCGCATTACTTTGAGAGGCGCTTGCCCCATAATCACTGCCCCCCTCATAAAAACATGAAAGGCAGTAAAGGACATGTAGTCCCGCACTGTACTGTAGAAAAGTGCTATACCCCCCCAATCATGCATGCACATCCTAATACATGAAAAGAGAGAAGGAATGGGGTTTCCCGCACTGTATGTAGAGGGGTATGACCACCAATCACTGCATGCCCCCTCACTAAAATGTAAGAGCAGTACGGACAGTAGTACCGCACTGTACTGTAGAGGGTCTATAGCCCCCAAATTATTACTAACATAAGTCAAACAAGTACAATGGTGACAATCTGTGATATAATGATACAGGGGAGAGAGGTCTCTGCCCCGGGGGCTTACAATCTACAAAGGAAAGGGGAGAAAAGACGGAGGAGAGGGGCAGACCTGTTTGTGGGGGGGGGTAGGGCAGCAGGGTTATTGTAGGTTATAGGGTCCTGAAAAAAATGGGTTTTCAGGTGTTTTGAACCCCGGTGAGGTGGAGTGGGTTGATGTGTTGGGGAAATTTAGTTCCCCGAGTGTGGGGGAACACGAGAGAAGTCTTGGAGACGGTTGTGTGAAGGTGATAAGAGGGAGAGAGGAGAAGGCCTGAGAGGGGGCGGAGATTGCCCAGAGGGGGGGTATCTGGGATTAAGTCGATGTATGGAGGGAGAGGTCATGGAGGCCTTTTTTAGGATGGTTAGTAGTTGAAATGAATTCGCTGGGTTAAAAGGGAAGCCAGTGAAGGGGGTTGGCAGAGGGGAGAGGCAGAGGAGTAGCGAGGGGAGAGGTGAATCAAGGGGAGCAGAGTTTGGATGGATTGGAGGGGGAGCGAGGGTGTAGTGGGAGGCCCCCTGAGAAGGATTTTGCGTATCAAGGCGGGGGATGAAAGGGCAGAGGACCAGCATTTTTGTAGTGTCAGGGTTTGGAATAAGCGGGGGTTGTGAAAAATTTCACGTATGCATTGCCAATAAAGTAAGAGCAGTAAAGGACATGTAGTATGCATGTCGTAGAGGGCGTATAGACCCCCCCTCACTGCTGCACCTCCTAATACAGTAAGAGCAAAAACAGGAATGTGTTACCGCACTGTACTGTAGGGGGCGCTATAGACCCCCAATACTGCTGCACCTCACAATACATGTAAGAGCAGTACAGGGGTATGTGTCCGCAGTACTGTGAGAGGGGCTATAGACCCAATCACTGCATGCACTCACAATACATGTAAGGAGTACAGGACATGTAGTACCCATTACTGTAGAGGGGCTATAGCCGCCAATCACCCCCTGACCTCACTAAAACATGTAAGAGAGTAAGGAATGAAAACCACACGCACTGTAGAAGGCGCTATAGACCCCAAAAAACTGCATGCCCTCACTAATACATGTAAGGCAAATACGGACATGTGACCCCCACTGTACTGTTGAGAGGGCTATGACCGCCCAAACACCGCATGCACCTCAAATAATAATGTAAAAAGCATACAGGACAGTGTCCGTTACTGTACTGTGAGAGGCGCTATAGACCGCCCAAACACGCATGCACCCCACTAATATATGTAAGAGCAGTAAGGACATGTAGTACCGCATGTACTGTAGAGAGGGTTTAGACGCCAACACTGATGCACTCACTAATACATGTAAGAGAAAATACAGGACATGTGTAGCCTGTATGTAGGAGGTGCTTGACCACCAATCATCATGCATCACTAATACATGTAAGGCAGTCAGGAAAGTAGTACTGCACTGTGTGTGAGAGGCGTATGACCACCAAACACGCTGCACCCTCATAATAATGTAAGGCAGTTCAGGACATGTTGTACCGTACTTTACTGTGAGGGCGCTATAGACCCCCCAAAACACTGCATGCCCTCCTTATACTGTAAGAGCAGTAAGGGGAAAGTGACCGCACTGTACTGTAGGAGGCGCTATGACCCCAATACTGCATGCACCTCATAATACTGTAGGCGTACAGGAAGTAGTACCCCACTTTACTGTAGAGAGGTCTATAGACCACCCAATCACTGCATTTCACCTCAAATTTCAGTAAAGGGAGTACAGGAATGTAGTATGCACGTAGTTTGAGAGGAGCTTTGACCACAATCACTGATCACTCATAAAAACATGTAAGAGCAGTACAGGACATGTAGTACTCCCTGGTGTAGAGAGGGCGTTAGACCACCAATCACTGCTTGTTTTGGCATAATACAGATGTTTTACAATTAAAATGTTCATGGTAATTGATTGGATATTCCAGTCGTTCACATCTGCCGCAGAAGAGTCAGCAGTGTTGATCCATAGGAAGGCAGAAACCCCCATGAAGTGGATGCTAATTGCACCATGGAAGAGAAAAAATTCCTTCTCGACTCCAAGTATGGCCATCAGAAAAATCCTTTAATCTGCGTCCTATCGCCAGAATTTATTAACCATAACCTGTTATACTATATTTTTCAATAAAGGCATCTAAACTCTTCTTGAACTTGGTCAATGACCCCACCATCACAACCTCTTGTGGCAGCGAGCTCCCACCATCACAACCTCTTGTGGCAGGAGAGATTGCACAGGTCTGTAGCTATAGCAACCAGTGCTGGCAGCCTATCAGGATAGATCAAACAGGTCTGTAGCTATAGCGACCTGAGGAGCTGATGCAGCCCATACAAGAGGGGATATCTAGGAATAGGTAGGAAACGGTTAATGGACACATATGGCAAAGTGACTTGTTTTTGCAAGATCTTTAACATAAAAAGCAAACCTTGTAGTGAGACAACCCATTTAATACTTCTCACATTTTGAACCCAGAACAGGCTTTTTCTCAGTTAAAAACACACAAGTTTAAACTCCTCTTATTCTTTATTAACCTCTTCCTGGATTTTTTCCTCTTTGCCTTCAAAGAGCCATAACTTTTCTTTATTTTACATAAATTTCTAAGTAAGCTACAGCACTCAATTTTTGTAGATGTTGTAGAAGTCAGATGAGGAATAGAGGGAGCTGCAGTAAAGAAGAAAGATACTGGGATAATATGGTATAAAGGACTTAAAGGGGTTGTCTCACTACAAGGATTGCTTTTTATGTTAAAGATCTTGCAAAAACAAGTCACTTTGCAATATGTGTCCATTAACAGGGTCCTACCTATTCCTAGATATCCCCTCTTGTATGGGCTGCATCAGCTCCTCAGGTCACTATAGCTACAGACCTGTACAATCTCTCCTGATAGGCTGCAAGCACTGGTTGCTATAGCTACAGACCTGATTGATCCCTCATGATAGGCTGTCAGCACTGGTTGCTATGGCTACAGACCTGTTTGATCTCTCCTGATAGGCGGCCAGCACTGGTTGCTATAGCTACAGACCTGTTTGATCCCTCATGATAGGCTGCCAGCGCTGGTTGCTATAGCTACAGACCTGTTTGATCCCTCATGATAGGCTGCCAGCACTGGTTCCTATAGCTACAGACCTGTTTGATCTCTCCTGATAGGCTGCCAGCACTGGTTGCTATAGTTACAGACCTGTTTGATCCCTCCTAATAGGCTGCCAGCGCTGGTTGCTATAGCTACAGACATGTGTGATCTCTCCTGATAGGCTGCCAGCGCTGGTTGCTATAGCTACAGACATGTGTGATCTCTCCTGATAGGCTGCCAGCGCTGGTTGCTATAGCTACAGACCTAGCTTCTACTGCAGCCTAGTAGAAGCCAGTAAAATCGTCCCTGAATTCAAAATGAAACCAAAAAAACACAACTAAGGTGAGATGAATCAATGTAGAGAGACAACCCCTTTAACAACAGCTCTGTTCCTAGCACAGCTGCGCCAATGAAAGCCACAAAACTCCTCTGTCTGCATCAATGTCTCTTGGCGTCACTGCAGCCAAACGACCTGCATTGCCCACCTGTCAAGAGTCAGGCGTCATAGTAGTTATAAATGGGGGCGCCTCCTTCCATCTCCTGATTGGCTCTCCCACAGTCATAGCAACCAGGAGCCTAAATGAACCCTGCCAAAGGCCAGCAACCGGTGAAATACAAGACCTATAATTGCACACTATTCTGCCATATATTAGTATTGCAAAATAGTGCACAATGTTTATGCCCTTTAGTGGTCAAGTACCCTAAGGGCATGTCCCCACGGCACGGGCTTTTGGCCGGTTTTTCAGGCGGTTTGCGGTTTTGCAGACACTGCACAATGGTGCACTATGGAAAACCCGTGCAGCGGTCCGGCCGCAAAACATTCTACAAGCACGATCTTCCGTCCGGTTTTCGGACGGATTCTGTGCTTGTAAATGTGAGGAGGGAGGGCTCATCGCGGAGAAAAGCCTCCTCCCCCCCCTCCCCCCGGTAAACTGACCGGTATCTGTCCTCTGCCGTGGGGACACACCTAAGGGTAAGAGTGAACAAGATGGCGTGTGAACATACACCAAGGCTATATTCACACGGCTTATTTTGGGACGGATTTCAGCCCATAATTTGTGCCGGAGTGCGCGAATTATGGGTGAAATCCGTGCCAGTCATTACGGTAATCCGCAGATCTCATAGAGAACTATGGATTACGCCTCCTCTCCCCGCTCGCACAATACAGCGAGCGGGGAGAGAAGTGACATGTCAATTATTCACGGCGTATACGCGCCGAGAATAATGCATGCCCCGCCCCGCTGCCGAGCACACGGCGTAATTGCGGGCGAAATCCGTCCCCGCAAGTACGCTGTGAATAAGCAGTGTGAACATAGGGGACTAAAATAGCAAGTAAATAAAATTTAAAAGGTTAAAAAAAAAGTTTAATACTCTCCTCTTTACTGTTGTACGTTCCACCGAATTCAATATGCCATTGGATTTTGGAGGGCATTTTGACATTTGCTGGGTAGACCTAGCCTAAGGGTATTCCTACACAGCAGAGGTCTCCCATCGGATTGTCGGCGGTTTTAGCATTTTGAAACCACTGAAAATCCGGCAGACAAACGAGCACATAGACTTTAAGGCTATGGTCACACGGCTTAATTGCGGGGCGTACTTTCGCCCCGCAATTACGCCGTGTGGACGGGGGCGGGGCAGGAGCGGGGGAGTACGCAGGGGGCCGGCACTTCGCCGGCCCATAGACTATCACTGCTAGCGGCGCGTATACGCCGCTAGAAAGTGACATATGAATTATCTCCCCGCCCGGCGGGGAGAGGAGACGTAATCCATAGTTCTCTTTGAGAACTGTGAATTACCGTAATGAATGGGCCGTTTTCAGCCCATAATTGGCGCACTTCGGCGTGTAATTACGGACCGAAATACGGCCCATTTTAAGCCGTGTGAACATAGCCTTAGGCCATGTTCACACGGCTTAATAGTGGGACATAATTACGTCTCGCAATTACGCTGTGTAGCCGGGAGCGGTGGAGTGAGCGCGCGGGGGGGGGGGCGGCACTCCGGCACGAATTACAGGCGGAAATATGTCCCATTTAAAGCCGTGTGAACATGGCTTAATACAAAAAAATAACCTGTAGTCTACACGGGTCGTTCTCTTTTCTGCTCCTTTTTGGATTTTAGGAACATGTTGTAAAATCCAACGTCCAGAGTAAAATTTACTATTGAAATCTATGTAAACTGCTGAGCGGATTCTGTCCGTCTTTTGTCACGTTTCCGCAGAAAAAACGCCCAGAGGTTTCAAAATTGTGCATATACAGGCAGTCCCCGACTTACATACGTCCCCTAGTTACAGAGACTTATGGGGCGTGGTTGACATTCAACACTGAGTCACGCCCCATGATAACCAAGTGCCAGCATGCCACAGCTGCACATGAGATACAGAATGTTAGGTGAAATCTTCTAAAAAAAAAAAAGGCCACAGACAGCAAAACAAATGTAAAAACCCTTCCCTGCACTATCCAAAGCTAAAAAAAAATCAGTTTTTGCTGGAGTTACATTTAATAAATCTACCTGTTCCGACTTACATACAAATTCAACTTAGGAACAAACCTACAGCCCCTATCCCTAACCCGGGGACTGCCTGTATTAGAAAACCGACTGAAAACCGTTCAAGAAAAGTCCAAAAAGCTTGCCAGAAAAATGTGACAAAAAACGCAACGAAAAATTAAAACAGCCCAAAAAACGTTCGTTTTTTTTCAGTGGTTTTTGACAAGAAGTTTTCTGAATTTTGGGCTTTGCTGTGTGGACCTGGCCTATGGATGCGTCCACACGGCTGTAAGCAAATAACGGCTGGATTCTGATTAAAGAATCCGCCCGCTATTTTGTTTCTGTGGTTTTGGGGGACGGTTCTGTCTGCGGTTTGTGGATTCATCTGTTTTCCTCACTGATATGTTCATGTTCTGCCCGAAAACCGGACGGAAGAATGAACATGTAGTACGTTTTTCAGAATGCCAATGGTGCAAAAAAACCGTCTGGCAGAAAATCCGTTCAGTGTGGGCTGCTGCACGGATTTTCTATTAAAGGGAATGTGTCATCAAAAATGACTTAACTCAAGTTTTTATGTTAAACACATTTTTTAAGAATTTTTGGTTATATTTTTTTTTCATTTTCTATATTACTTTCAATATTTTTTAATAATTCTAAAGTCCTGCAGTTTTCACTTTGGCCACTAAGGCTAATAACAGTCTGACACTTCCTGTTCTGTACAGAAAGATTCTCAGTTGTCTGCTCATTATCAGCACAAAGAGGGTCAAACTGAAAGGAGACACCAGTGTTAATAGATAACACAGGATTCACCAGTCACAAGAGGAGATGTCACAGCTCCCCCTCTCCACCTCCCTGCACACTGATTACTTCCCAGATCACACACACAGCATGACTAGAAAACTCTCCTATAGAAGTCAATGAGACCGAGTCAGTCTTAAAGGGGTTTTGCCATGATCTCATTTCATACCACCTGCATCCAGCTCTGTGTGCTCAGAAGGGGGAGTGTGTGATTTGTTGGAATTGCAGATCATGTAACCCAGCAGGATGACATCACTAGGCCTTTCCTCTCTCTAGTCATAGAATGACCTATTTATGTAAAACATTGTGAGTAGCTGAGAGGTAAAGTTTTTGCCTCACAGCACAACGGCCCTCGGTTCAAATCCCTGCAGGAACCAAACCTGTGGAATTTTTCTCTTTTTAACAATGCACAGACCTGATTGAGGTTTCTTTTTTTATTTATTTGCACTGTTTGGCTAATTAAAAGGAGACAGAGGACGGGAGTAGAGTGACAGCTCCTGGGTTATGAACACTCAGTAGCTGCCTGAGAGGAGACGTGATGCCTGAGCATGTGCGACCAGGACTGAGGAGCTCTCAGCCCTGGTCGTATCCCCTGGAGACGAGCTGTAAACAATGGATCACTAAAGGAGCAGCTAAAACAAAAACGGAGCAGAATTTTAAATAATGATGAATGGTGAAAATGTTTACTTTGTGGCAAAAGCCCTTTAAGACTCCTATGTGCATGAAGCTGATGTAAAGCATCTCTCTGACTGCTGTTAAAGCGGTGCAAACAAGGCCTAGTGGCCAAAGTGAAAACTGCAAGACTTAAGAATTATTAAAAAATATTGAAAGTGATCTGAAAAATTTAAAAAAAGCAACCAAAAATTCCTAAAAAATATTTTTAACATAAAAACGGGACTTAAACAATGATGTTTTTGATGACACATTCCCTTTAAAGTCTATCAGGATGGTTGACAGGCGGTTTTCAAATCTGAGAACCATCTGTAAATCCGACTGAAAATCCTGCTGTGGAGACGGGCCCTAACTATATAAATATGTGACCCCCTATGGCTGTTTTTGAATGAATATATCCATTCTCGACTCTTTTGCATCAAATATACAAAAAACACAACATGAAAGCATACAAAATATTTTTTGTGAAGGTACTAAAATGGATTTTCTATTGATGTCTACACAGCGCAGGGTATCCTGTGTGGCGTAGACCCAGTTTTGGGATTTGGTTTCCCACAAGTACTTTTTCTATGTAGTGTAGACGTAGCCTTAAAGGGGTTGTCTCACTACAGGGATCGCTGCTTTCTATGTTAAAGATCTTGCAAAAACAAGTCACTTTGCAATATCTGTCCATTAACCGTATCCTATCTATTCTGAGATATACCCTCTTGTACGGGCTGCATCAGCTCCTCAGGTCGCTATAGTTACAGACCTGTT
The DNA here is from genome assembly GCA_025379985.1 of Phyllomedusa bahiana. Lineage (NCBI taxonomy): Eukaryota > Metazoa > Chordata > Amphibia > Anura > Hylidae > Phyllomedusa > Phyllomedusa bahiana. The sequence continues at coordinate 14,155 of JAODAL010053904.1, read as the reverse complement.
TGATCTATCCTGATAGGCTGCCAGCACTGGTTGCTATAGCTACAGACCTGTGTGATCTCTCCTGATGGGCTGCCAGCACTGGTTACTATAGCTACAGACCTTTTCGCTCCCCCCTGAAGGGCTGCCCACTGGTTCTATAGCTACAGACCTTTTGATCTTCCTATAGGCGCCAGACGGGTTTCTATAACAGCCCCTTTTATCTTTTCTATAGGTGCCACGTGGTTGTTTACCGCCTGTTTGATCTCTTAAAGGGCTCCCCAGCACTGGTTGCTTTACTACGACCTGTTTGATCTCCCCTGGGATGCCAGCACGGGTTGCTATAGCTAAAACCCTGTTTGATCTCTCCTGATAGGCTGCCACCTGGTTACTATGCTACAGACCTGTTTGATTCTCCTGATAGGTCCCAACACTGGTTTGCTATAGCTGCAGCCCTTTTTTGATCTCTCCTGATGGGCGCCACACGGGTTTTACTAAGCTACAGACCTTTTTTGGTCTCCCCTGTACGCCAGCACTTCGCTTAGTCCCAGACCTTTTTGATCTCTCCTGAAGGCTGCCACACGGGTCGTATAGTACAGCCTTTTTGATCTTACTGAGGCTGCCACACTGGGCTATAGTAAGACCTGTGTATCCTCCCTGATAGGTGCCACACGGGCGCTATATTTACGGGCCCTGTTCCCCCTACTGACTACCAGCCTTCGCTAAATACAGACTACTTCTACTGAGCCATGGAAGCCATAACACCCCCAGAATTCAAAATGAAATCAAGAAAACAGGACTGAGGTGAGAGGAATCAATGTAGTGAGACAACCCCTAAGTATATGAAATTTTGTCAGAAATGTGGTGTAAGGGCCGTCACTACGGCACAGGTTTTACAGACGGTTTTCCGATTTGATAACCTCGTAAAACGACTGTTAAACCTTTTTCAAAAATAAATGAAAAATCCGTTTCAGCACTCCACATTTCCGGATTTTCCCCAAAAAAGTTTTTTTAAAAAAATTGAACAGCTTAACTTCCGGGGCCCGGTTTTTTTTTTGGCAAACATAACTTCCTGGTTTTAGGGGGGGGGCGAAGTCACAACCGGGAAGAAACCCCGGTAAAAGATGTCAAAATAACGGTCGGATTCCTTCATCAGAATTCGGGTGGTATTATAACCTGCTGTATGGACGCAGCCTAATTGTATAAATATGTGACCCCTATGATGACTCTTTATGAATAAATGTATCCATTCTCGACACTTTTGTATCAAATACACAAAAGACACAACATAAAAGCTTCAAGCTTCTCTTTAACCCATTCAGGTATTTGGATGTACCCAAAGGGTATAGAGCGGGCTCACGTGCTGTGCCTGCTCCATATGCGGTAGGGGTTGGCTGCTAATTTCAGCTGGCACCCGCCGCTATCAGCAGGAATCAGAGCCAGCTCCGATCCCTGCTGTTTAAAGAAATCCTGTCACATAGTTTATGCCCCCCTTCTTTTGGACAGTACAAGCTGTGTCGACCTGCTGTTTCCAGCGCTGGCCCTTAAATTTTGTAAGATGTGGAGTTTGGTATTTTAATGCTCAAAAACGCAGTTTTTTTGCCCGAAAAGAGTCTTTAAAGGTCCCTTTTTGTCAGCCCCGCCCCCGGGCTAGCCCCGCCCAGTCAAATGATAACCATATTTGAAAAGGGAAAACAGTGAATAACTTCAAGGGCGGGCTAGCCTTTTTTTGGGCTGGGAACACCGCTCATGAAAAGATTTAAGCATTAAATGCTCATAACTGCTGATCTTACAGAATAAGGGGCACAGCGCTGGAAACGCAGGTCTGACATGGCTTGTGCTGCCTCAGACTTCAGAAAAAGGGGGCACCGCGCTGGGGGAAAAAGCAGGTTGACCCTGGCTTGTTGTCCCGCATCTTTCAGAATTTGGGACACAGTGCGGGAAAAAGCAGGTCTGAACTAGTTGTGCTGCCCTAGCCAGGGGGGTATCCCTGGGTTTCCCCTTTTGGAAGAAAAGTTTTTTTTTCTTACAATAACAAACCCCCACAATTCGGTATCACCAAAATCATACCGACCTGCAGAACACAGATACCACATCCTTTATAAGAAAGAGTGAAGGCCGTAAAAAATAAAACCCCTGCTAACATGGCGCAAGTACGTTTTTTTCACATTTTGCCCCACTTAGAATCTTTTTGCGGTTTCCCATTATATTCTATGGTTCGGTGAATAACACCATTAGAAAGTCCATCTTGCCCCGCAAAATAAAAGCCCTCATATGTCTATGTAGGTGGGAAAATAAAAAAAAGTTATGGCTCTTGGAAGGAGAGGAAGGAAAAAAAAAAAAAAAAGCCATATTATTGTGACCAGAAGGGGCTTAAAAAATACTAAAAAAAAAATTAAAAGTTATTTACAAAAACATAACAAAAGCCCCACATATCTGGCATCAACGGAATTGTATCGACCTGCAGAACGCAGATAACCCCTCAATTCTAAAAGCTGAACCCCGCAACAATGACGCAAGAAAGGTTTTGCTTAACATTCCACTCCAACTAATTTTATTAGTTTCATGATACAGTCAGTCCTCAGCTTACACCGTTCTGACTTACATCTCTCCCCTATTACAAACGGGACTTATGGGGCATGCTGGCACTGTATTTCTATGTTCCGCAGCAATAGTAGCTGTGCAACGAAAAGTGCCGCATCCCACAGAAACCATCAGGGAAGTCTTTTTAACAGGGCCAGCACAAACAAATTAAAAAACCCTCCTGCATTTTCCCAGAACTAGAAAAAACCCTTTGTGCTCAGTCATTAAAAATCTACCCTTCTTACCCAATTAATTAAGAACAAACCTACAGCCCCTATCCCGTTCGTAACCCGGGGACTGTCAGTACATTATATATTATATTATGGGCAGTGGTACTATTGAAAAGTACATCTTGCCCTGCCAAAAAAAAACAGACCAAAAAAACAAAAAAACCTCATATAACAAAAATAAAGTTGAGCCTCTATGAAGATGGGAAGGAAAAAAAAGACGATTAGCAAAAATCTAAAAACCAGCTGCGTCATTCAAGGGGTAAAGTTATCATTTGCGCCTGACACTACATATGTAGATTTGCGCGGCAGCTCCCTCACCTGTCAGCCCGCCGCCCTCTGAGCTGAATGTCGCACCTCTCAGATGTCGCAGCGATTCGGTCTCGCACCTCTCAGATGTCGCAGTGACTGTCGCAGCGATTCGGTCTCGGGCACCTTCAGATTGTCGCAGTGGGGACTGTCGCAGCGATTCGGTCTCGCACCTCTCAGATGTCGCAGTGACTGTCGCAGCGATTCGGTCTCGCACCTCTCAGATGTCGCAGTGACTGTCGCAGCGAGTCGGTCTCGCACCTCTCAGATGTAGCAGTGGACTGTCGCAGCGATTCGTCTCGCACCTTCAGATGTTGCATTGGACTGTCGCTGCGATTCGGTCTCGCACCTCTCAGATGTTGCATTGACTGTCGCAGCGATTCGGTCTCGCACCTCTCAGATGTCGCAGTTATTCGGTCTCGCTCCTTTCAGATGTCGCAGTGACTGTCGCTGGTACTCGGTCTCGCTCCTCTGAGATGTCGCAGCGATTCGGTCTCGCACCTCTCAGATGTCGCAGCGATTCGGTCTCGCACCTCTCAGATGTCGCAGCGATTCGGTGTCGCACCTCTCAGATGTCGCAGTGTTTCGTTGTCGCACCTCTCAGATGTCGCAGTGACTGTCGCAGGGATTCGGTCTCGCACCTCTCAGATGTCGCATTGACTGTCGCAGCGATTCGGTCTCGCACCTCTCAGATGTCGCAGCGATTCGCTGTCGCAGCGCACAAGTTTGCAGTTGTCATGGCAGCCGGCGCTGGGGTCCGGAGAGAGGAGACCTCGGTCCGGGGAGACTCCGGGGAGAGGGCGGAGGAGGGAGGGGACGAGTGAAGGAGAAGCCGCACATGTCCGACCGGGGCGCTAAGAATAAGTCTCTGGCGTCAGATAATGGCGACTCCATCCCGCCTGAATGTCGCCACCTGCTGCCGGGACAATGCACTGCGGGCACCCGTGCCACGGTGAGGAGCCGGGGGGGTGAGGGCAGGATACAGAGCTTATACCGCCATATACCTCACTGCCATCCATCATACACTGGTGAGGGCAGGATACAGAGCTTATACCGCCAT
>JAODAL010053904.1:0-5000 GCA_025379985.1 Phyllomedusa bahiana | reverse complement strand
GTGAGGGCAGGTTACAGAGCTTTACCCCCATATCCCTCCGCCATCCATCTTTAAGGGTGAGGGCAGGATACATGCTTATACCCCCATTTAAACCTCACTGCCATCCATATAATGGTGGGGGAGGATACATTTTTATACCCCCATATACCTCACTGCCATCCATCATAAGGTGAGGGGGTACAGGTTTAACCCATTTTTACCTCACTCCCACCCATATAACTGGTGAGGGCAGGATCAAGTTAAAACCCCAATACCTCCTGCCACCCAAATACTGGTGAGGGCAGGATACAATGCTTATACCCCCATATACTCACTGCCATCCATATATACGGTGAGGGCAGGATACAGAGCTTTTTTCCCATATACCTCACTCATCCTCTAACTGGTGAGGGCAGGATACGAGCTTATACCCCTTTAACCTCCCTTCCATCATACACTGGTGAGGGCAGGATACAAGTTTTTAACCCCATATACCTCCTCCCATCCATCATAAAACGGTGGGGAGGAACAGGCTTAAAAACCCCAATACCTCACTGCCACCTTCATACACTGGGAGGGCAGGATACAAGTTTAAACCCCCTTATCCCTCACTGCCATCCATCATTTATGGTGGGGCAGGTACAGGCTTATCCCGCATATACCTATCCCATCATCATAATGGTGAGGGCAGGATACGGGTTATACCCATTACCTCACTGCCATATCTACACGGGTGAGGGGGGTTTTACAAGTTATACCCCAAACCCATGTTTCCCCCCCTAATGGTGGGGGGATAAAAAGGGGGTTATCCCCATTATAAAAATATTTTAAATGGGGGGAGGAAAAGAGTTTAGCCATTAAAAATACTGAATATTAAAGGGAGGGGGTACAGGTTTACCCCCATAACCTAAATGCCTCCATCATACATGGTGGGGGGAGGTACAGGTTTTAACCCATTTTCCTCACTGCCACCCAATCAAAACCCTGGTGGGGCAGGTTTAGGTTTTATCCCCTATACCTCACTCCCCATCCATCATACACTGGTGAGGGCGGATACAAGCAACCCATATCCCTCATCCCACCCATCATAAACTGGTGGGGCGGAACAGAGTATCCCCCATTACCCCCTCCCATCCAATATCGGTGGGGAGGTAAAAGGTTTCCCCCATATACCTCACTGCCTCCATCAAACGGTGAGGGCAGGATACAAGCTTATACCCCTTTACCTCACTGCCAAATCATAACTGTGAGGGCAGGATACAAGTTTATACCCCATTACCTCACGCCCCCCTTCTAAATGGTGGGGGCAGGATACAATGTTATACCGCCTTTTTTACCTCACTGCCATCCATCTAAATGGGAGGGCAGGATACAGGCTTATACCCCCCTTCCTAAATCCCCCATCCATATAACGGGTGAGGGGGGTACAGAGTTATACCCCCAATACCTCTTCATCCTCTTTAACGGGGGGGGCAGGAAAGGTTATACCGATACCTCTCCCATCCTCTACATGGTGGGGGAGGATACAGAGTTAACCCAATATCCTCATGCCATCCATCTTTTTAACTGGTGAGGGCAGGATAAAGCTTATACCGCCAATCCCCTCACTGCCATCATCATACACTGGTGGGGGGCAGGTACAGGGCTTTACCCCATATCCCTCCTCCCCATCATTATATGGTGGGGCAGGTTACAAGCTTTCCCATATACTCATGCCCCCATCATAACTGGGAGGGCAGGATACAAGCTTTTTACCGCTTCCCTCACTCCCTTCCTAATACTGGTGGGCAGGTAAATGTTTCCCCCCTTTTAAATAAATGCCATAAAAAAAATGGTGGGGAGGATACAGGTTATACCCATATTACCTAAATGCTTCTCTTTACCTGGTGGGGGGGTACAAGTTTAGCTTTAAACCTACTGCTCCATTACATTGGTGGGGCCTGGATAAAGCTTATTGAATTTATATGCACCTATAAATGGTGAGGGCAGGTACGGGGTTATCCGATTTACCATGCCATCCTCTAATGGTGAGGAGGATACAATGCTTATACCGCCATATACCTCACTGCCCCCATCATACACTGGTGGGGCAGGATACAGGCTTATCCCCGCCATATACCTCACTGCCATCCATATAACTGGTGGGGAGGATACAAGCTTTACCGCCATTCCCTCACTCCATCCTTCATAACGGTGAGGGCAGGTAAAATGCTTATCCGCCATATCCCTCACTGCCCCTCTACACTGGTGAGGGCAGGATACGGTTTCCGCCTTTATCTCAGCAACCATATCCATGGGGGGGAGGAAAAAGGTAAGCTATTTATCCCTATTTATTTATGGTGGGGCGGGTACAGGTTTTACCGCCAAAATTAAAAATTTGCACCATATACACTGGTGGGGAGGTTTCAGAGCTTTAACCAATTCCTGCCAAAATTTTTGGGGGGAGGTAAAGGGCTTTTCCCCCATTTATACTGCCAAATTATTTATGGGAGGAGGTAAATGTTTTCCCGAATCCCCATGCACCCTTTTCAAAACCTGGTGGGGCAGGATACATGCTTATACCCCCATATACCACTGCCACCCCATATACATGGTGGGGAGGAACAGATTTACCCCCTATACCTCCTCCCATCCATCTACTGTGAGGGCAGGATCAGGCTTATACGCCATTACCCCCTGCATCCTTTCATAACTGTGAGGGGGGGTACAAGGCTTATACCGCCTATACCTAAACCACCCAATTCCCTGGTGGGGGGGATCAGGTTTACCGCCATTCCCACTGCCATCCATCATACATGGTGGGGCGGATCGGTTTTTCCGCTTACCCACTGAATTATTACTGGTGAGGGAGGTAAAGGGCTTTGCCATAAACCCAAACTTAATATACACGGTGAGGGGGTCAAGTTTAAACCCCATATTCCTGATATCTTATGGTGGGGGGGGAAACGGCTTTGAATATACCCACGCATCCTCTTAAAAGGGGTGAGGGAGGATACAATGTTAAGATACCCACCCCATCCTTTTTTTGGTGGGGGGGTACAAGCTTATACCGCCATAACCTCATGCCACCCATATAAAAGGTGAGGGCGGATACGGGCTTTACCGCAATCCCTCATCCACCCCATATATTGGTGAGGGCAGGATACAAGCTTTACCGCCATTTATACCTCATGCCACCCCAATCATAACTGGTGAGGGCAGGATAAAATGTTATACCGCCATTATATGCCATCATCAAAATGGTGAGGGCAGGTACAAGCTTATACCGCCATATCCTCCTCCCATCCATTTTTACACTGGTGGGGGCAGGATACAGGTTTTACCGTTTTAACCTCACTGCCTTCCTCATACACTGGTGAGGGCAGGTACAAGTTTACCCCATTCCCTCATCCCATCCATATACAGGGTGGGGCAGGTACAAGCTTATACCGCCTTAATAACCTTCACTGCCTCCATCTTTTCACTGGTGGGGCAGGATCAAGCTTTAACCCATATACTCATGCCATCCCATAAATGGTGGGGCAGGATACAAAGCTTATACCCCCTTACCTCATCCCCACCATCATTATGGTAGGGCGGATACAATTTTAACCCAATACCTCCTGCCATCCTATAATGGTGAGGCGGATACAGAGCTTATACCGCCCATATCTCACTGCATCCTCTTTTTCGGTGGGGAGGATCAAGCTTTTTACCGCCATTACTCCTCCCATCCATATACACGGGTTTTGGGGGGCAGGATCCCCAATCTTATCCCATATTAAACCTTTTTTTCCCTCCTTTTAAAATGGTGAGGGCAGGATAAAAGCTTATACCGCCAATACCTCTGCATCCTCAACTGGTGGGGCAGGATACGAGTTTCCCCCATATACCTCATGCCATCCATCATAACGGGTGAGGGCGGGGATAAAAGGGCTTATACCCCATATACCTCATCCACCCTATAACTGGTGGGGGCGGGTTTTCAGGTTTAACCCCTATATAAATATCCATCATACATGGTGGGGGAAAAAAAAACCCCCCCCCCCCCCAAAAAAACAAAAAGAAATTTTTCCCCCCCAACAAAGGGGGGGCAGGAACAAGCTTATACCGCCATATACCTCATGCCCCCCATCTAAGGGTTTGAGGGCAGGTTTACAGGGGCTTATACCCCCATATACCTCTGCCACCATCATAACTGGTGGGGCGGGGTACGGTTTTAAACCCATATCCTCATGCCATCCATATAACTGGTGAGGGCAGGATACAAGCTTATACCGCCATATACCCATTTGACCCATATTATGGTGGGGCAGGATACAATGTTATACCGCCATATACTACTGCACCCTCATACACTGGTGAGGGCAGGAACAAGCTTATCCCGCCTATACCTCACTGCCACCATAAATAAATGGTGAGGGCAGGATAAAAGGCTTATACCGCATATCCCCTCACTCCCCATCCATCATAACTGGGAGGGCAGGATACAAGTTTATACCGCCATATACCTCACTGCCATCCATATACATGGTGAGGGCAGGATACGGCTTATACCCCATTCCCTCATGCCATCCATTAAAAGGTGGGGCAGGATACAGTAACCGATTCCTAAAAAATGCCATCCATCATAACTGGTGAGGGCAGGTACAAGTTATACCGCATATACCTCACTCCCAAAATCCTTTTCATAACTGGTGAGGGCAGGTACAAGCTATCCCCGCCATATACCCTATGCACCCATCATACACTGGTGAGGGCAGGATACTTGTTATACCGCCATATACCTCATGCACCCTTATTATGGTGAGGGCAGGTACAAGTTATACCCCATAACTAAAGCCACCATAAAACTGGTGAGGGCGGATACAAGCTTATACCGCCATATACCTCACTGCCATCCATCATAATGGTGAGGGCAGGATAAAAATGTTATCCGCTTAACCTCCTGCATCCTCATAAAATTGGTGAGGGCGGATACTGCTTATACCCATATACCTCACTGCCATCCATCAACATGGTGAGGGGGTAAAAGGCTTATA